>PVIU01002171.1:0-181855 GCA_004026605.1 Ondatra zibethicus | reverse complement strand
CATTCATTCATTCATTCACAGCCTATTGTGTGCTAAGCTTTATAGACTGCCAGGGACATGAGATGGCTAGCTATACCAGGAGCCTGTGCTGATAGCCTGTGGCCTCTCGGGGAGGAGGGGGAGGAGGAGAGTTGAGCCCTGTCTGTCCGTTGGTCCCTAGCACAGTGGGGAGTAAGGAGTCTCTGTCCTGGAGTTTGCTCGGTGTGGCAGGGCAGGAAAGGGTCTGTAGCATTGTGCCTTTAGCAGGGCCACAACAGTGGGAGGCAAGTGTGATTAAGTGTGCACAGAAGTGCCGTAAGTGTGATAAGCTGCCAACCAGGCAGCTCCTGCTGTGCAGAACCCAGGTGCCCATCTGCCATCCTGGCTTCAGGGACGGAAGGGTTAAAGTGGTTTACTTGGTTGGTGTGCCCTTGTCTGTCCAGGGGCCACACCAGGATTCCAGCAACCCCGTCTGAGTCTGAAGCTTCGGGCCAGTCAGCTGCTCCTGGGGTGCAGAGGGAAGGTCTAACTGCACCCTCTTGTGCTCCCCCTCAGGAAATGTTGAAATACAGCAAGAACTGCGAGGGGGCAGAGGACCTGCAGGAGGCGCTGAGCTCCATTCTTGGCATCCTCAAGGCGGTGAACGACTCTATGCACCTCATCGCCATCACTGGCTATGATGTAAGGCTCCACAGTGGCACCGTGGCGCCAAGGACACGGTGTCCTTCGTCCTATCAGGGACATCCTGTAGGAACAATCCTGTCAATCCTTCCAAGCTCTCCGAGTCTTGAAGTGGACACACGTGGCCCACACATATGGCCCAGGGCCTAGGGCAGCCCCAGGTTCTAAGACAGGAGCTTGTCCATATGTGGAGCAGGCCAAGAATGTTCCCCCGCCCCCCCACCCCAGGAGGGTGAGGCCTCTCCAACAAGGATGCACTCCAAGACTCCTCTATCCTGTCTACTTCCTGGACAGCAGGTGGGACCCTGTGTTTTCTGTGGTTCAGTGTGTGGTTCAGTGGCTATGGCAAGTGGTCGGCTAGAGTTAATTTCTCTGCATAGACCCACCTCAAGTCAGCATAGAAGGGTTTTGCTTCTCTGAATGTCCATTTAGCATTCATTTTCTGTTTGTTTAAATGACTAGGTTTTATTTATTTTTAACAGTTTTAGATTTATTAAAATTGAGTGTGAAGCTCATATTCCCTAAACACCCATCCCTGCCCCCAGCCTCCTCCATTGTAAACTGCCGTGTTGGTGTGACACCTGATAGGCCTGTGGGGATATGTCATTAACTGAAGTCCACTGTACGTTAAGGTTCTGGGCGCTGTCCCGTCTCCACCATAGTGGTATCCCATGGCTCCTCCATGCTATGCCTCTTCTTTCCCAACCCCTGCAGCTGACTGATCCTTTGCCACCTCCTGAGATTTGCCCCTTCTAGAATGCTGCAAGGTGAACTCTACAGCATGTAGTTTTTCCAGTGTGCCCTAGAACCCTAGCCTACCCAAGTTCACCTGCTTTGCATGCCCCAGCATGTGTCCTGTGTTCCAGGGAAACCTCAGTGACCTGGGGAAGCTGCTGATGCAAGGTTCCTTCAGCGTCTGGACAGACCACAAGAAGGGCCATACCAAAGTGAAGGAGCTAGCCAGGTTCAAGCCCATGCAACGGCACCTGTTTCTGCACGAGAAGGCTGTCCTCTTCTGCAAGAAGAGGGAGGAAAATGGGGAGGGGTACGAGAAGGCTCCTTCCTACAGCTACAAGCAGTCCTTGAATGTGAGTGGCTCAACCAGCAATTTGAGGAAAGGAACTCAGTGCCCAAACAAGCCTCAGTCTAACACGAAGGGTTATCGGACTCCCAGCTCCTACCCATGGAAGTGGACATTGGGGCTCCCTCCATCCCTAGCCCTTGCCCCACCCCAAATGTCCATCAGTTTCTGTCATTGCCGAATAGGATACATGGCTCCACCATGCACTTTGATGCCTGTCCTGTCTCTGTTTCTCTGCCATCAGATGACAGCAGTCGGCATCACAGAGAATGTGAAGGGTGACGCCAAGAAGTTCGAGATCTGGTACAATGCAAGAGAAGAGGTTTACATCATTCAGGTAGAGCCCCTCACTTGCCCTGAAAACCAGGAACCAAGGGAGCCCTTGAGCCTCTTCAGGGTGACCACTGAGAACCAGGTCAACTGTCTTCATGAGGTTCATCCCCCAGGAGCAGGAGCTGTCACACTAGGGCACTTCCCTGAGCCACAGGATGGAATTTGGGAACACACACAGACAGGGTGCTAGACAGGCACTACCAGCAGTGGCTCTGGCTTCCACATCTCTTGATAGCCCTAGAGAGCTTTGCCTGTGCAGCCTGGCTCTCTGGTGGAATATACCGCCCACCTGTCCTTATTGGCCAATGGGAGAGAGGGCAGAATTACAAAGTAGACTCATGGAATAACATCCTCTCCGTGAGACCCCGGCAAGAACCCAAGTACTCCATGAAGGTCCTAGCCCAATCTGGCTGAGCCCTTCACTTGCCCTAAGAATCACAGACGAGTTGGCAACTGGTCAACACGCCGTAGCCATGGTAACTCCGTAGCCATGGTAGTGTCGCAGCCTTGGTGCCTTCCAGTTTTATACCCAGCCCAGAAGCCCTCACGGTTGGGGCCAGCAGCTATCCCAGCAGTAATACTCAGGCTGGGATTCAGACCTCTGTGTTAATGCAGGATAGCAGTCCTGGACTCTCATGATGTTCTTGACCTGGTCATACCTACCTGGTGTGAGTGTGAGACTCGTGGTTGGGCTGTCACCTAAAGCAAGGTCGAATAGAGAGCACTCCCAGGAGACCTGTTCTGCAGGCCAAGCCACATGTGCAATTAGCCCATTGCACCAGCATCGGCAGAAGAGTTGGCCTTCCTGCCAGTAACTGGCTCTCTTTGCCATGCCCCTGGCCACCTGCATAAACCCACAGCCTTTTGCAGCCAGTCCTGGGCTGCAGGGCTAAGAGACCCACAGAGGGACATTCCCACCTCTTGCTCCTTCTGTCCCTTCCTGCACAGGGGTCTGTTGATTCCTAGGATTGTCCTTGAGGGTGTCTTGGAACCCACAGCATGTTTTTCTGATCACCGATTCCCATCTCTCTTTTGGGACAGGCACCAACTCCTGAGATTAAAGCAGCGTGGGTGAATGAGATCCGGAAGGTTCTGACCAGCCAGCTTCAGGCCTGCCGGGGTGAGGCTCTCTTTGGCTTTTGTATGTTTCCTCATGTATCATTGTCAACTGTCCAAGAGCTTTCAACCTGTGAGCGCACGGGTGCTCAGTTCCCACAGCTAAGTGATGCACAGTCCTTTCCCCTTCCACAGAAGCCAGCCAACACAGAGCCCTGGAACAGTCCCACAGCCTACCTTTGCCCACGCCGTCCAGTACCAGGTGAGCATGGCAGCGTATCAGTCAGAAGCCTAGAAAGCAGATGGGCATGCTGCAGTCCTAGCACACAGGACATAGAGGACCTACTGAAGCATAGTGAAACTGTCCCCAAGACCCGAGGAAAAATATCAGGGCTTCGGCGCATGCCACAGGGCTCCCTGTGCCACTGAGATGCTGCGCAAGGCCCTCCAGTGTCATCTGGGGACTATGTGTCAGTGACTTATGCCTGAACATCAGGCCCAAAGGTGCTGTCTCTAGCCTTGCCTTCCTCAGCAAGTCCCCTGCTTCACAACACTCTGTCTGTGGATCGATTCCCATGGTAGTCAGCCAACGCTACAGCCTGATGACAGTTGGCCACCAACTTCGAATGAGGGACGGTGCCTGCAGGACAGTCTAGGAGCCAAGATTCTCAGTGCCTAGCCCTGAGAGATGACTGACATGCTGTTTCTTTATTGGTCACTGGTGCCCTCAGTCCCACGAAAGGGAGCACAAGAAATGTCAAGAAGCTCGAAGACAGGAAGACAGACCCTCTGAGCCTGGAAGGCTATGTGAGCTCGTCATTGCCAAAGCCCCCTGAGAAGGGCAAAGGTGAGTGTCACCCGCAGTGTGACCCACTCAGGCACTGCTCACGGAATGGCCACCAGCTAGCATGGGAGAGCTCAGGATCGCTCCAGGACACTGACCTCTCATTCGTGGTCACCCTAAAATGGGCGACTTCTCTCCACCCACCAACCCCTGAGCACAGGGCCATGGCTGGTGCCCTCTGCACCCCGTTGTCCTCCCTCCCCGATGCTGTCTCTGCATTCTGTCTCTCCTCCCTCCTAGACGATGCGGTCCCTAGCTCTACCTCTGAAAGCTCTGCGCTTTCCAGAAAGCGCTTCACGCTGCAGGGCTTGGCTAACCTCAAAGGTCAGAAAGGTAAAGAGGCAGTACCCCCGCTGCCTTCCACACCATCTTCGTGTGGCGGCCTCTGGCGCTACACGCAGCCACACAACCACATTTCTTACCCTGTCATTCTTGCCAACCGACGCTGTGTAGACGCAGATGCCCGACGTTATCTTTTAGGGGTGCCTTTTCGATGCCGAGAGAGCCAGCCAGCTTTGCAAGTGTGGCCTGCTAAAATCTGGAGCTGCTAGCCACTTTTCCGGCTTGACCCCTTCTCCCTGCCCCTGCCCCCTGCCTCAGCTCGCATTTTCCCGTTGGCTCTGCAGGCCTCTGCCTTTCTTGCTGCCATGACTCTTGAGTGCTCAGTGCCATGCCCAGGTGTCTTCTAGGGTGTTTGCTAGTGAACAGTGGGGAAAAAAAGCCTTTGAACTGAGAGCTGAAATAGCTTTGTCACCTGGGAATGCTCCTTGGTGACCGAAGCTCAGGACAGCCCTGGCATGCCTCAGTTCTGCACAGTGCTCCCTTCCAACACTCCGGCTCTCCCAAGTCACGGGCCTGGGTCCTAAGGTTTAGAGGGTTTCCAAATTGATAATTTTCCGTTGGCTTCAAATTTGACAGAAAGCAACACTTTCTGTCACTGCGTTCTTTCTGAAGCAGAGCTGAGGGCAGCCCCTAAGAGGATGACTGACGGCAAAGGCCACCGTCTACCGCCTCCGCTCTCTGGGCCTCCCTGCTTCCCCGTGCTGCCCCTCAGTCATTTCATCTCACAGACATTTCACCTGCCTCCTCCACTCACTCCACACTTCCTCTGCTTTCTCTCTACTGTTGTGTTTTTGCCTCTTCCTCTTCCTGCAGCCTCTCCGACCAGTCCTGACAAAAAAGCTAAGCGGCATGAAGTAAAGAGCGACCCGACTCCCTTTGGTTTGCGAGGTAGTGCGGCAGCCCCTGACCCCCAGCCAGGCATGTTGTCTGTGGCTGTGCAGGGCTCCTAGGATGAAAGTGGATAGATCAGACAAGCCAGGAACACTTGATGGTTCACAGTTTGATGCCCAGTGACAGGTGCTGGAAGATGCCACATTCCTGCTGTCTCCTTGGCCCATCGCTGGCAAGCGGAGAGGCTCAGGCACAGCTTGGCTGACCAGCGTTTACACTGAGATCTATCTCTCATTGCTGGTGTAGGCTGCAGGTGCCCTGTTCAAAGGGCCATGGTACCTGCACCCTCCCCCAGGTCACCAGCTGGCCCAACCAGGCTGGGTGGGAACAAGCAGAAGGATCAGGTCTTTGCACCAGGCAGATGGCCATTCATGTGGGCCCCCCCGGAGTTCAGCTCTACTCTCCACTGTAGGTCCCTGCTTCCTTCTCCCTGGAAAACCCAAGGCCTCCCTTGTCCCCCAAGGATTCCCAGGGCCATCCTCATAGTACTGCCAGGCTCATTCTAACCCTCCATGCTCCGAGCCCTAATTACCCAATTGCAACCCCAGAGGTCAGCAGCTGCCTAGAGTTCCCAAGCTGGTGGGTGCCCGGCTTTCTGATGCTAAGCTCCCAGTTGCTCAGAAGTCCCTTACCGTCTTAAGATGTCCTGTGAAGGTCTGTTTTTATTCATTCAGTACTTTCCACTTGTTACCCAGAACCCTGAGAAATCCCTCCATGGGACATGGTGTTTGAAGATGACAGACGCAGCCGTGGCTGTGCCAAATGCTACTCCCGCCTTGTCCCAGCTTAGTGGTTTTGTTTCTGCCAGTGTCCCCTCCCTTGAGTCTGAGTGGCAACAACCCACCCAGCCTTCTGGGTTGAAGAGAAGAAGGCCGGTCATTCCCTTCCCTTCTACCTTCTGAAGTGTAGATGTGGCCCACACGAGAGAGAGAGAGAGAGAGAGAAAGAGAGAGAGAGAGAGAGAGAGAGAGGGAGGTACCAGGCAATTGGCTAACATTCTCATGCAGTCTCCCAGAATCCCCAAAGAGCGTGATGCCACTTGAGGACATCATGCTTCTAAATCCTTCTGTGTCCTTGTCGCCCATCTGGTCCCTGGACACTGCTAGACGAGCATGTTGGGCTTCCTGTTAATAGTGTCCAACAGCTACAGGCAGCAGCGTGATCTGGTGCTGCCATCTGGGTCAGCTGACCCTCGCGAGCGATGGTAGTTGCCAAAGAGTGAGCTGCTGGAGTCTCTCATAGAAACACTAAGGAAGGCAGAGATTTCTATATAGTATGGTCTCTGATGACGGAGGCTGTACTTGGGAGTTCATCTGCTCCAGCTGCCCCTAGACTTCGCTTCTGATCATCTAGAGGCCTCCGTGGGAGCTTTGTCACAGCATGGTGCTTGGAGGGGAAGAGGAGAGATACGAGTCAAGCTGCCTGCACTTGTGCTTGGAGCAAGAAGGACACATGGTTGTAGCTGGAAACCCCTGGAACCCAGTTCTTACTTGTATGCAAGCCTAGTGTGACACTTTCCAGGATCGGCACACAGCTGTCCTTGGGCCCTGGAGTCTGGCCTCAGGGAGGTAGATCATAAGGGCTCTAGCTAGTCCTGCCACAGTAGGGGTGGGCCCTGAGCCTGCACAGTTGGTGTCTGGGGAGTATCTAGGCCCGCCTGTTTCCTAGGCAGACATAAGGGCCTTCCCAATGTTCCTTGGCAGAGGGTTTTCATCACTGGCTCTGAGCATGCTCAGCCATGGGAGTGGCTGCAGGGCTAGCAGTCCTCTCTGTTGCCCTGATTTCATGGGGGCTCCTCTGTAATTCCATCTCACCCCCACACCGCACCAGCACCGAGTACAGTATGACACCAGGGTGTCCAGATGCAGATCCGGCGAGAAGGCTGGCTTCCCTTGCTCTGCTTTGTTGTGTGCTGGCGTGTCCTCCAGTGTCACACAGTGACTATATTAGTACCAGGAAGGACAGAGTAGTCGCCTCATCCTATCACTGTCTGAGGAATGTACTCAATAAGAACTTGTCATCTCCATCTTTCCAAAAAAAATACTGATGCTGCCCTGTGGAGCAAGAGAAACAGGAATGAAGCAATAGGAAATGTGGGGTCCATTGGCCAATCCAGGGGATTTGCTGGCTGGCGGGACTGGGATTGCTAGGTTACCCACACACAGCTCGACGTCCACCTGGTTGTTAACCTGTCCAGTGAGAACCACAACTGTGTCCGCCTCCCATCACAGGTCGGGGATTTGTATGATCATTCTTGCTGGAAGTTATTTTCCCAGCCAGCAAAGTGATGTTAGCCATCACGGCTTCAGCTGAGGACCCCGTCCCTTCACAGGGTCCAAGTAGGTGGCTTTGATAGGGCTGGGACCTGAAGAAGGTATAGATGTCCAGGACAGTCCTGGGCCTCATCTTACCCCTTAGAGTCCCCCAGCAGATGAAGGCAGACACCCTCACCTCCACACCCCAAGTCCCTGTACTGTGTGGTCACAGCAGAATGTACCCAGCTTTTTATAACCGTGTAGAAGGACCCAGGGAGGAGTCAGAGCTGTCGCGTGCAGCAGTTTGATGAACTAGGAAGGTAATAGGCTCATGTTCAGACTCTCGGGCTGTATATTCCAGGGAATCTGTGGGCCTCATGTGGAACACACTTGGGTAGTGATGACTCTCATGGGCGTGGACCTCACAGGAAGCTGTTTCTCCTAGGCTGGAGCAAAACATCCCACTCACTGGAAGCCCCTGAGGAAGATGGAGGCTGGTCCAGTGCTGAGGAGCTCATCAATTTATCGGATGCAGAGGAAGATGGTGGAGTGGGCTCCAAGAAGCTGGTAACATTGGCCTCCCTGTGGGCAGGTGGCTCAGGGTGGCCTCTGTGTCCCCTAAACAAACCCACGTTGGCCTGGGTCCTCCTTTGCAGCCACTGTTCCTCATCCAGAGAGGTGCCATGCTCACTTGGATCACGATCCACTACCCATAGTGCCCTGTACCTGTGTGCCCACCTGCCTAGAGCTCAGGCAAGGTTGACCCCTTCTTAAGGGGGCAGCTCGTACCTCACACTGGTCAAATGTTCTAACCAAGCTTTCCTCAAGCTATAGCCATACTGGCTTGGAAATTAGCAAGGTGCTCAGGAGCCCATAGAGACATGTAGCGCTGTGGACACACTGGTGCGTCCATTTTTGTCTTTAAAATGGTCACAGCATGAGTTGTACATCCCCCGAGCATTAGGAGTCTTTCTAGTTTAAGCCAGAAATCTCACCAAAACATCCACAAATGGCAGGGACCCAGTACAGCACTGGGCCTCCCCTTGCCGGCCCGTGGAAACCTGCTCTCATGCAGGAGTGCCTGCTGTCGTGTAGCTAGCACAGAAGGTGGAGGGTACATTGTGGTTGGCCTGCTGGCACTGAGAGGCACCAAGTGCTGACAGGCTGAAGTTCCAGCTTTTCTCCTTTGCCATCCTCAGGCTCCAGGTAAATACACGGTGGTGATGGGTGACGAGAAGGAGGGCCCTGACACGCTTGCCATGAGGAGTGGAGATATGGTGGAAGTAGTGGAGGAGGGCGCCGAGGGGCTCTGGTAAGACGGCAGTGAGCTCTCCTACCTCTGACATGCCCCCGTGTGATCCCACCTCGGACATACATGATCTGTGTGATCCCACCTCATGCATGATCTGTGTGATCCCACCTCAGACATACATGATCTGCGTGATCCCACCTCAGACATGACCTTTTGTGATCCTACCTCAGACATGACCTTGTGTGACCCTACCTCAGAGATGTCCCTGTGTGGTCCCACCTCAGACATGACCATGTATGATCCCACCTCAGGCATGACCTTGTGTGATTCTACCTCAGACATACATGTTCTGTGTGATCCTACCTCAGAGATGCCCCATGTGATCCCACCTCAGAGGTACCCAGCCACAGGCTGTAGGCAGGGGGTACGTTATAGCCACTGACTTCCCCTTTCAGGTATGTCCGGGACCTGACCAGCAGCAAGGAGGGATGGGTGCCAGCCAGCAATCTGTCCACCCTCCTGGGCAAATCCAGTTCAGCTCAGTGTCTGAGCAGCTCAGGTAAGACCCACTGTGCACGCCAGCTGTGCCCTGAGCCTGCCAAGATCCTCAGCCCTGAGCCTGTTTAAGAGCGGAGGGTTTCTAGGCGCGCAGAGGAACGGGCCAGAGCCGAAGTCTGTCTCCACTGGTTTCCCGCAGACTCCAGTCCAGGGTCAGCTGTGCTGAGCAACTCCTCCAGCTGCAGCGAGGGCTGCCCCACCCCCTTCTCCGAGCTCCAGGGATAGTGGCCAGGCCTCTGTGGCGGGCACTCACGGCCACCGTGCAGTAGACCAGCATGCAAATCTCTAAGTTTTCTTTTGCTTGGGCTTGCTTGGCGTGGGAGGGGATGGTGCTCTGATACAGCCGGCGACAGGAGGACCCTATCAACCGCGAGCTTCAGTGGACACTGGGGCCTTGGCACCAGGACCCCACTGCATGCACAGAAGCCAGGAGACAGCAGTCCACCACCAAAGCTACTTTTAAAACTCCAGAGTGGACAGACGAGGAGGGGCTACGGGTCAGGAGACCCCTGTGCAGAAAGGTGGAAGATGCCCTTTCTCATACTTGGGCAGCCAACAGACCCTGCTGTGCAGCCTCTCCAAGGTGTCCTGACCTCTCTGGTGCTTGCTATGGGAACATCATCCCGAGGAAAGCGCTTCTAACAGGAGTGGACAGTTTGCTACCAACAGATCAGAGGGGACCAAGGGGCTCTTGTCTTTTATAAGTCTTTGATTTTTTTTTTTTAAACAGGGATTAATCCCACGGCCATTTTCTGTGGCACTCTGGCCTCGAATCTTTACCAAGAATCACTGTGTTTACATGAAATGACAATTTGATACTGTATTTGATAGAAAACTATTTTTTTGTTACTGGGGTTTGCATCGAAGCACGTTGTTTATACAACTAAGTGATTTCTGGGCGCTCTCCCTGAGACCTGGCTCTCCCTGGAACACACCTGTCGCAGGTGAAGGGAGACCTGGTGAGTCAGGGCCGTGTCCTCCACCAGAAGCAGCTGGAAATCACGGAGAGTCCTGCATCTGCATAGGTTCTGTTTCCACAAGAAATGTAAAGTATAATTTAAAATATTAACCTTCTTTTCTACAATAAAAAGGAGACTCTCCATTTTTTTAAAAGAATGTCATTAAATTAGGATATTTTTATTATTTTTAAAGAAAATGTAAAAATCCATGCTGTCAGCCATCCTCAGCAACGCAGGCACCGGCTGCCTCTCCATGTCAGGGCAGGCCCCGCTTCCCCTCCTCTCGCTCATGGGGGACCTGCAGCCTTCATTCAAGTCACAGCAGAACCGCCACGACACTGTTGTTTCCCCCTTTTGTGTGTGTCTGAGAAACAAATTCCATTCTTTGGAAACTTTCTGTGCCTAGTAGGGCAGATATTTTTATATGTGTGTATATATATGTTCACGTGTGTACATATGGTCTGGGTGTAAAGGGTGTATTTATGGTCTCATGCTGCTGAGCATCTGTCACTTTACGGTCCCTCCCTGTCGCCTCATCCTGCTGCCATGGGAGGCCACCGAGGCTCGTTCACCATTGTATGTCCAGGTAAAATGCTCCCTCCCCTTACTCCCCCTCCCCCCCCCGTGGCTTGCAGAGCCATTGCTGGTCACACCTTCAGAGAATGGTAATAAAATAAAAATCGTGCGAAGATTCTGTAGCATTTCTGGTGTATATGTTATGTGGGAAGAATCATGGAATATAATCTGCCCAGCCTGTTCAAAAAAAGTCACCCTTTTATGATCTCATCCTCATAGAGACAGTTTAAAATGTCACCATTTGCCAGGCATGATACACGCCTTTAATCACAGTATTGCAGAGGCAGAGACCAAGTCAGGTGGGTCTCTGTGAGTTTGAGGTCAGCCTGGTCTACTTAGAGAGTTCCAGGCTAGTCAGAGCTACATACACAGTAAAACCCTATCTCATAAAACAAACATGTAACCAGAGACAGCTCATTTGTTTTCCGGCCGTCCAGACCCGAATAATCTCACAGAAACTAATTTAATTACAACACTGTTTAGTCAAAGACTCAGGCATATTCCTAGCTAACTCTTACATCTTAAATTAACCCATTTCTATTAATCTGTGTATTGCCATGAGTCTGTGGCTTACTGGGCAAGGTTCTTTTCTGGCGTCTTTCTCCCTTGGCAGCTACATGGTGTCTCTTTGACTCCACCTACTCTCTCTCTCTCTCTCTCTCTCTCTCTCTCTCTATATATATATATATATATATATATATATATATATGTATGTATGTATGTATGTATGTTCGGATTTTCCACCTGGCTTTACTCTGCCCTGCCATAGGCCAAAACAGCTTCTTTATTAACCAATGATAATAAAACATATTCATAGCATACAGAGGGGAATCCCACATCATAAACAAATGTCACGCTTCATTCATGGTTGCTTTTATTTTCTACTGCTGATATAAATGAGCACTTAAAGTCAGAAGTCTTTATTGTATGGATGAAGTTTAGAGAAAGACCAGCAACTCCCGCTGTCTACCATGTTGGTAAAGGCACTGGGCTCCCAGCACACTGGCACTCAGTGATGGCCACAAATGACCAAATATAAGAATGAGGCAGGAAGTGGTAGGACATAGAGGATGTGCAGGCACCAAGCATGTCATATGTGTGTTTTATTTTATCAGACGGTGATGATGTTAAAATAGAACTAGGATGTACTTGTGAAAAAATGTGAAGGGGACCAGAGATGTGCAGTACAGCATCGCAGAGTAATAACACCCTCGGCAACTCCTTTCTGAAAAGCTAGAGAATGGGGGAAGTGTATTGATCTGTGAGTAAGGAAGGGTCGGTAAATGGGGAAATGGTGGGCAGAAAACACAAAAATATAATGACGAGATGGATCCAGATGTGTCTGGCTCACAGCGTGACTAGTATCCTAACTGGTATGTCAGGCAGCACCAAGTAGGCAGATCACTGCCAAGGGAGACTCCGAACAAAAAGTAAGCAATGACTGAAAATGAAAGAAAGCAAAATAAATAAATGAAACCTCAAAAGAACTCTGACATTGTAAGGCTAGTAACAAAAATGAAATTTAGGGCGGTTGGAGTATAAGGAATGAGGAGGTGATCGATCACAAACTTGTAAGCCAGGAATAATGCTCAAAATGCAGAGAGCAAGCCTTGACAGTCAGATATTACCTTCCTAGACATTGACATCTGTCTATCAAACAGAAAATTATATCATTATCAGTACATACAGAACATACACAGAACAATGATATATACAGTTTGTAATGGGCATTTGGAAGTCTGTAGCCACTACTCTAATGTCGCTGAAGCTTTGCTCTCCAGAGCTGAACAGGCAGCCGAGCATGGGCACATGAGGGATGCCCTGAAATCTGCCTGGGATTGACTGCACATCATTCAACGTGACAAAATTGCTGTCGCTCACTTGAATAAGATAACGAATATAATCAGTAAAACAAAGTCTAAAGAAAAAATTACTACCTTGAGGGAAGAAAGTAAATAAAAATCAAAACCTTGATTATTGAAAAAATGTAATTTATAGAAAAACTAAGAAGCTGTTTCGGAGGCAGCGTGACAACATGTCTGTTTACAACACAACAGTGGTAGCACACGCGTGCACACGTACACACACCATAGAGCCAATAACCTCCCAAGACAGGGGGATTTTTGTTCTGTTTGTTTTATTTTTGGCCAGGTTTTACAGGACCAGACATGCATTCCCTCCTATGGATCAGCCTCAGATCCAAATCAGAGAATAGTTGGTTTCCCCTGTAACAGGCAGCCGCTATTTCACCATAGGCTCATCTACCTGCAGGCCCCTGTTCTAGCACACAGGGTTCACTGATGGCTGAAATGGTTGGTGACTGTTTCTCCTGGTGGGTACTTTCAGAGCAATGAAAATACCATCGGGGATATGTTTCCAAGTCAGCTCCAGTTTGAGTTTTCTCTGTGCTGCAAGCAAAGTATGGTGTATCTTCAGCAATCATCTAGTTATGGTGGGCAATCAAGAGCAATGGCCTGTGTTGGAAAAAAAACCCACATATTCTAATCAAGTAAATTTGTCTGTGTCATTTAATTATGGTGCAATATTAGAAAAATAATGCTGTGATTTACCATGTTAAATTCAATCATATAAGTCAGCAGCTTCATAGATGTACAGAATTTTTATTGATCATTTATCTTGGTTATCACACCATTGAGTTAAAAAAAAAGTTTTTAACCTGGTAAAGCATGCCTAACAATCTTCAAAGCAAAAACTTTAAGTTTCTAGATTTCTTAATAATCCTCATCTAAGCCTGGCAGTGGTGGTGCATGCCTTTAATCCCAGCACTTGGGAGGCAAAGGCAAGCGGATCTCTGTGAGTTCAAGGTCAGCCTGGTCTACAAGAGCTAGTTCCAGGACAGGCTCCAAAGCTACAGAGAAACCCTGTCTCAAAAAAAAAATGCCAAAAAAAGGAAGAAAGAAAGAAGGAAGGAAAAAAGGTAGAAAGAAAAAGAAGGAAGGAAGGGAGGGAGGGAGTGAAAGAGGGAGGAAGGGAAGGAGGGAGGGAGGGAGGGAGGGAGGGAGGAAGGAAGGAAGGAAGGAAGAAGGAAGGAAAAAAGAATCCTTAGCCAAGCAAGAGTAGAAGAGAGGTGAGCAATAGCCTTTGTGGCATAGGGGACAAACATGGGGTGCCTCATAATTAGGATCATTTATTAGAAATACTGTGGAATAGCACAAAGGAAAGAGACATGCAGAGTCACGTGGATTGAAAGTAACTGTACATAACTGGAAAACCCAGGCGCATCTTAGCATCACCTATTATTAGCAAGACTAACCCACAAAGAAAGACACAGATCCAGAGAAAATAAAAGTGATAGAATTATAACCTTAGAATTCATATCAGCTCTTAGTTCTTAAACTTCAAGGCACTAACATCACCACCGCTGGTCCACAGCCTTCCCCGGGCATCAGAACCCACGGGCATCTTTAAGGTCTGTTCTTAGGACCACTCCTAAGATTCTGGTTCCTCATGGAATGAGGGCACCTGTATCTGTGTAGGTGTCATGGATGTATGGGTGTATGAGCATAGCATGTGTAAGGATGCTATGTAAGTATGAAGATGGTGTGCGTGTGTACAGGTACATGTGCAAGTGTGGCCATGGTATATGTGTGTCCCCCAGGTAATTCTGAGCCCACGGTCACTTACGGTTCTCTTGTCTGTGTCAGCTGTACGAGGAAGAGATTGATGTGTGACAGTATGCTGGGGATCCCCGTCCCGTCCTGCAGGCTGTGGGGAGAGCCCTTGGAAAAGAAAAGATGAGCGTGGCTGAGAATGAGGCTTGGTGTTTCCTATCCCAAGGTAGGGGAAGATGGTGCCTGAGCACACACAAGGGATTCACAGAGAAGGAGGACTCTGGGATCCCAAGGGGAACTTGGTCTTCCCTGAGAAAGTAAGTGGGGACAGGTCCAAATGAGAGACAGACAGTCGTCCCCGTGCCTACCTCTCCAAACCATGTGTCAGGGCTAGGCACAGTGCTATTGGTAGCCATGGGGCAGGTATGACAGGAAGACCAAGTAGGCAAGGCCCCTGCAGGTCCAGGGGGAACCCCTGACACCTGAGACTCAGGGCCAGTCCAGGAACGTGCCACAGGGAGGTCACCATCTGCTGAAGAAACTTCAGCCAGCCCGTACACCAGGTAGGTTCGGCTTCTGTCCTCTGGTGCGCCTATGGTTGTTCCGCTGTCACAGAAAGCTGAATACTCATGGCTTAGAGATCAAAGGGAGGGGAACTCCGAGACCAGGCCTTCGCTCTCAGGTGACAGCTAGGATAAATTGCTGTGGCCTCCTCTCATTACCCTGTGGTGAGGGTTGGGTTTTGCTGGATGAGCTTTGACCTCTAGCCCAGAAGAAGAAGCATTGCCTAGTCTGAAGGGACCCCAGGAGTCAGAGGTGCCCCTGAGGTAGACTGTGGTGGCACAAGGTAGGGACAGATGGGTACTGTCAGTGTCCCATAGATGAGGTCATCTTTCTACCTGTCCCTGAAAAGTGTCTTCAGTGGGGTTCCAACGCAGACCCACAGTACGGTCCAAGAGGCTGCATAGCGGTCAACGCCATGTCCTTAGGATGGGCTCAGATTTTACACAGAGTCTCACATCCCAAGAAACCTTGTCAGTCACAGGCAGCCCAGTGTTAGAAAGCCCCACCTGGGGTGTGGGCCAGAGGACGTGAGGGAACCAGTCATCGGTCCTCTGCTGAGGGCTGCTTTCAATGTGGGAAGGAGCGGGACAGAACTGCTTCTGAGAGCTAGCAAGCCCAGCCTAGGTCTCCCCTGAAGGTCTTTTCCAGGTCTCAGGGCCAACCCAGCATTCTGTCCTTTATAGTGTCATTGCTGTGGGTGTGAAGGTCCTATGGGTGAGATCTGTTCCCACCTCCAGTACGAGCCCACTTTCCTGCCATGCCTTTCCTCTTTCCCTGGATGTACAACTAGAGACATGTGCGCCAGCCTCCAGCCCACATCACACCGCTTCCAGGCTCTGTTCCAGTTTTCTCCACCCTTCTCCCCTCCCCCTGTCCTTTGCCCTCCCAGCAGCATCTGGACAAGCCCCAGCGAGAAGCGACAGTCGCACCATGGGTCCTCAGGCTCGCCGCTGGCTGGTGTTTCTCTGCTTTCTGCTCCAGCTTCAGGGACCCCTAGGAACTGTAGGTACGGAAGTCACATCTGTCCAGGGAGGGTTTCTCTGTGAACTGGGTGAGTTGAGAAGCCAAGCTGTTTGCAAGGGCAGCTGAGACATCAACAGGAACCCGCTCCCAGGCGGCTCCATCAGATGTGTGTCCCTGCCAAAAGCTAATAGTGTCTGAATGTTTGCCACCGGGAGATAGGCTGTTCTTCATGGGGGCGGGAGCTTTGGCTATTGTTTTCCAAAGAGTATTTAGAAGTAGGGAACTTTTACTGCCATTGTCCCCCGTGGACACCTGTCTGTGAAGTTAGACCCTGGAGGTCACTCAGTGCAGAGTTCTGGGTCAAGGGGTCTGACATGTCAGGACAGCCACAGGACACTGAGCTACAGGACTTGCTCACTGTCTTGGCCCTATGGTCATGGCCATAACCCCTTACACACACACACACACACACACACACACACACACACACACACACACACACACACAGCTCTGAGGCCTCAGATTGCTCTCCTGTGGAACAGTAACAGGACAGCAATGGCTTCACAACTGCCCTTCCCCAGCTTTCCCAGATACTCTGCAGCTGAGTGGGGACCTTATCGTGATCCAATAAACCCTAGAAGGTTTATTGAAGCAAACTTCCCTTCTTCGAAGGGCTCGCCACTCAGCTCTGATCAAGCTGTGTGTGACCCAATGGCTGGTGACAGATGTGTCTCTCTCTGCCTGGTGAAGGTCCTTGACTGGTCCTGTTTGACAGCATCTCCATCCTCTTCTTCCACAGCAGGCTGATTCTCTAGGAACACCAGTCATGAAAGACTCTCCAGCTTGAAAAAGCTGCAGTGGTCCTTAACCCCTCCTCTTCCCTCTCGCTGTCCCTTCCCAAAATGATGCGACTGACTTCCAGCCTTGTCTCTCCAGAGGCCACTCCTTTTGGGTATGCCAGCATTCTCCTGGTGTCCAGAGCCATCTTTTCAGCCCCATCTAAAGCCAATTCCTTCCAGCAAGGCCCATATGGGTGCCTCATCAGCATAGGAAAAGCCTGCTTCACTCTCTCCTTTAGCCCTGTTCTTGAGTACACTGGCTGATTTTGACTCTTCCCTGACTGCCTTTCTTCCTCTTCTCCTCTCTTCCTGTCCCAGTTACACGCCTTCCCACAGCTACCCCCTCACAGACATCCTAGGCACACAGTCTATGTAGCATACTTGTCTTACGGGGGCTTTGGTTTTCACCCCTGACTAACTTTAGATAAGTTAGAACCCTCATCCCCATCACCACACGCATATCTAGGGTTCAGACCCCATGTCTGTTGGAGTGCCCCCAGAGAACCCCCAAATTCAGCATGTCTAAACCACTGCAACTGCCTTTACCAAAGCTTTGCTTTTCTGAAGCCAAGCAGGGAACACTGGTCACTTTCCATCAGAATGGGAATGGCTGGATCTGGTCCTGGGCCTAATGGAGCATCTCCAATGTAGCAAATCACAGGACTAGGAACCCCAGCTGGGGCAGGTGCGACCGTGGTGCCCAGAGATGATGAAGTGTTTTCATAAGATCTGAAGCCCCATGGCTGTGTGGCCTGAGATTCCTGAATTTACTCCAGGACACACAGCACAGGGCACACAGATGTGGGACTAGATGAAAAATTTACATGTATGTTTGTGCATACATTTTTCCATGTACCCAAAAAAGGGATTTCACAATGTGTGACTTGCTGTCTCCTTTTCGCTTGATGTCACAAATTAAACTTGTGTTCCCTGACGTCACAGGAGACCACCATTGGGCAGCCTTAGACTGTGACTACCAATACATCATTTTGTGAGTTTCGTACATCCTCCAACTTTTTCCTCATAATAAATCCTCAAGAGAGATAGTATGCAGGTCAAACCACATGGATGTTGTAAATTTTCATTTCATCTAATGAATATATCACCATATACTTTTATGTAAGGCTGTACCATGGTATTTGTCACCAACCATCAGTGAAAACACACTCAATTTAAATGCAGCTGAGCCTAGAGCTATGTCATATTTGTGAACCTCAGCCTCCAGAAGAGGGTAAGCCATTGAAGGAGGCAACCTATGCACCTTCCACTCCTTGAGGTGGACAGGAACTCTTTGGTTCCTACCCCAGAACAGAAAAAGATTAATGTGGTTAGGTTGTTCCCTCCACTGAGGGAGCCAGATATGGCTTTGTCCATCATTGAGAGATCTGGTGTGCACGGTTTCCACAAGCTGGCTCCAGTGTGGGTGTGGAGGATCCAGTATGGGCATGGAGGAGCCAGTGTGGGCGTGGAGGATCCAGTGTGGGTGTGGAGGATCCAGTGTGGGTGTGGAGGATCCAGTGTGGGCGTGGAGGATCCAGTGTGGGCGTGGAGGATCCAGTGTGGGCATGAAGGGTCAAGTGCAGGCATGGAGGATCCAGTGTGGGCGTGGAGGATCCGGTGTGGGCGTGGAGGATCCGGTGTGGGTGTGGAGGATCCAGTGTGGGTGTGGAGAATCCAGTGTGAGTGTGGAGGATCCAGTGTGGGTAACTTCAAATCAGCTTGAGGAAAGCTGCCAGTATTGCCTGGGACCTTCTGTTTCTCAGTTTTTGTAACTCAGGAGGAAGCACACAGTGTCCTGCACAGGCAAAGGCGCGCCTACGCGTTCCTGGAGGAGCTGTGGCCGGGCTCCCTGGAGAGAGAGTGCCTTGAGGAGCAGTGCACCTTTGAGGAAGCCCGAGAGATCTTCAAGAGCACCGACAGAACAGTGAGTGCCCCTCGCCCCGGGCGCCAGCTCTTGTGTAGCCCACCCAGACTGGAGGGAAGTGAGCTGGGGATTGCGAGGGTCACACCTGTGTCTCTGGACCTGTCTCCCCATTTCTGTGGCTGTCACTCAGTACACTCAGATGCCCAGGACCCCGACACACACAGGCTTCTACTCTCAACCATGCCATGTGCAGTTTTAAAAAATATTTAATGTGCCTTATTTATTTACTTTCTCTTTGGATATTTTTTATTTAATTAACATTCTTTCCTGTTTATTTTGCATACCAACCACAGTTTCCCCTCTCCCCACGGATGACCCCAGCTGAGACCCCTAGCAATAGCAGAGAGAGAGCCTGAACCGGCATCTACTGTAAGCCTATATACAAATTTTTACAACAGAAAAAAAAACTCCTAAAGCACACTTAATGTGTCCACTATTTTCCCAAAGGAAAATCCCTTATTCCATAAGGATCCAGGGCTGTTTGTGAAGTTGACTTGAGAAGAGAAGAGCGCCCAACCACACACACACACACGCACACGCACGCACGCACGCACACAGAGGCAGCCCTCACTGCTGCCTCTGCAGCAGGCAGCACCTCTGGAAACATGAGGAACACTGGCCTCCTCCACCACACTTGGCCATGTGCACTACGATTCTGAGTTACTCTTTCTCTCTCTCTCTTTTTTATCTGTTTGTTTCTTTTAGTTTGTTGAGACAAGGTCTTGCTATGTAACCCAGGCTGGCCTCCAACACTCTCTTCCTGCCTCTGCCTCCCAAGTGCTGGAATTCCAGGTATGTGCTACCCTGCCCAGCCCTGTGGTTTCATTGTGTAGAGAAGGTATATTCGAACATTCTTGAGCATTTTCCGTTCTAACGGGACGTCTGTCTTTGAACTTTTTTCCTAGGAAGGGTGTGTCAGGATAGGACCAGTTGATGGGTTCCTCTTGTTTCATTTTGTCTCTAGAAAAAACGGTCACATCCCTGGAGTTACTGTGAGAGGCTTATTGTTCGTTCTCCAAGGGACTTTTTTTTCCTCACCAGCTTTGACTCAATATCACATCTCACTCTCACAGAACATCTCTCTCACATGCACGCAGAAGACCTCACACTCATAGGAGGCCTCAACTCACAACAGAGAACAGAGAACACCTCTCTCCCGAGAGTCCTCACACTCAAGAGGCCTCACACTGGAAGTTCAGGCACACAGGAGAGCTTACACCCGCAGAACACCTCACCCAGAACACCTCGTTCTCATGGGGTTTCTCGCCACCTCGAAGAACGCGACGCACAGGATGAGAACCCCTGCATTCACAGAACACAAGTGTCCTCTCAGGCGTGGGGCACCTCACATAGGGAACCTGTAGAAGTTACTTTTCTCATTATGACCGAATATATAATAAGAAACAACTGAAGGAAAGACAAACTTCTTTTTTTTTTTTTTTTTTGGTTTTTTGAGACAGGATTTCTCTGTGGCTTTGGAGCCTGTCCTGGAACTAGCTCTTGTAGACCAGGCTGGTCTCGAACTCACAGAGATCTGCCTGCCTCTGCCTCCTGAGTGCTGGGATTAAAGGCGTGCGCCACCACCGCCCAGTGAGACAGACTTCTTTAGGTTCATAGGAGGAAGTCCATCACAGCAGGCAGGAGAGGCGGAACAGCAGGAGCATGAGGCAGCCAATCACAGGGCATCCAGCCAGGAAGTAGCGAGGGGCGGATGCTGGTACTCAGCTCACTTCCTCCTTTTCATTCAGCCCAGGGCTCCCGTGTAGTGATGCTTCCCACACTTAGAGCTCAGCCACAGCTGGAGAAGGCAGGATTGGGGCCAGAACCCGGGTGCGCTGCCTTGGGAGAGGCAACCGTGTGGTGACTTTAGATGTCTCTAGAAAGGGCATAGAAAACATCAACCTCAAGCAGGGCGGTGGTGGCGCACGCCTTTAATCCCAGCACTCGGGAGGCAGAGGCAGGCGGATCTCTGTGAGTTCGAGGCCAGCCTGGTCTACAAGAGCTAGTTCCAGGACAGGCTCCAAAGCTACAGAGAAACCCTGTCTCGAAACCCCCCCCCCAAAAAAAAGAAAGAAAGAAAAGAAAACATCAACTTCAGATAAGCCCTCCTCGTTTCCAGAGGAAATCTGTCTTCCCCAGTCCCTCACAGAGGCCCAGGTCAGGAGCCCCACCCATAGCTCCCGAGCTCCCTGCTAACAGCTCATGACCGTGCCTCATATGGCTTCTTCTCCCCCCTCAGAAGCAGTTCTGGATCGTGTACACAGGTGAGTGGGTGGGAAGCAGCTTGTGCCCCTCCCCAACAGCCCTCCTTTGCATGACACTAACACCCACCGACTCCCCCACAGATGGGGACCAATGCGCCTCGAATCCGTGCCAGAACGGGGGCACCTGCCAGGACCACCTCCAGTCTTACATCTGCTTCTGCCTCCTGGACTTTGAGGGCCGGAATTGTGAGAAGAGTGAGATCAGCATCCTGCCTCAGTTTACAGAAGGAGGGAGTGGGCGGGGGAGGGCCCGGGGGGGCCTGCTTCCAGGGTGTACAGCTTCATCAAGGAAGGGGAGGGAGTCCAATCCAGCCCCTCTGGGAAATCTGTCCAGTAGACATTAAGTACTCTTCAGATTCAAAGCCTTGGATTTATGAGTCTAAGATTTTGGGACTCAGACTCAGTGTCCCCTTTGGTTCCCCGTCCTGAGAATTCTAGTGGTCTGGAGAGAGCTGAGGGAGGGTCCCTATGTCACTATCCAGCTTCTGTCCCCACCAGGCAAGCCAACTGGGTAGACTTCATTCTCTGCCGGCTGGTTTAAAGGTGTGAGGTATTTCTTTTCCAGCTTTGAAACATCAAACTATCGCTAAGCTTGGAGACCATCAAACTATTCTGGCCCCAGCAGTTCACTAGCAGGCTTCATGGAATCCACTGGCTGCAGACACACACTAGTGTTGTGTTATAGAAGAGGCCAGGGCAGGCTTCCTTCCGGCTGGGCTCTTCTGTGGATTCGCACAGGCACTTCTGTGTTCTTCTGGAACAGCATGTACTATGGAATATCACCCACCTAGGAAGCCCTTTAACCCCAAGCCTAGGTGTGCACACATGTAGATGTGAAAGACTAATCTCCAGCGCCTCCCGGGACCATGGCCTGCTATTAATCATACCTTTGCTGGCCGTCTATGTGGCCCACAGCCCCAGGCGAGCAGTAGTATTCTGGTTGAGGACCCCCAAAGTTACCTCTTGAGTGGGGACAAAAGTCTCCTCTCTTCAGACCAAGGGCTCCTTGTTGCTCAAGGGTTCTTCTTGCTGTCGGCTGCTTCTAGTTCTCATCAGAATGAGGCCAGCCAGAGAGAGTAAAGGAAGGAGAGAAGCTCATAGAAGGTCACTGATCTGAGAGGCCTGTACATCTGAGGACTGACTGTGACCCACGGGTCAGGCCTCCGTGCTGGAGCTCTGGGCTCACATGCTGAGTCAGGTCTGGTGCCCTGCACTGATGAATGGACCACACCACTCTGCTGTCTGGGCCAATGGCCTGTGTTGGAACCAAGGGCCTGGATGGCTCACATGGTCTTGAAGGTTGGACCTAGAATAATTCCTCCCTTTGGCCCTTCTGTAGGCCAGTTTCCCATTCTGTTGAGAGTTTTTGCTGTCCCTGGGAAATCTTTGCTTACCTCCAGAACCCTTTCCAGCTTCTCCTTAGACTCTTGGACGGGGTAGCCGTTACACACTCGCTTCTCCTTAGATTCTTGGATGGGGTAGCCATCACACACTAGCTTCCCCTGAGATTCTTGGACAGGATAGCCATCACACACTAGCTTCTCCTTAGACTCTTGGACGGGGTAGCCGTCACACACTAGCCTTAGACTCTTGGACGGGGTAGCCATCACACACTCGCTTCTCCTTAGACTCTTGGACGGGGTAGCCATCACACACTAGCTTCTCCTGAGATTCTTGGACAGGGTAGCCGTCACACACTAGCCTTAGACTCTTGGACGGGGTAGCCATCACACACTAGCTTCTCCTTAGACTCTTGGACGGGATAGCCATCACACACTAGCTTCTCCTTAGACTCTTGGATGGGGTAGCCATCACACACTAGCTTCTCCTGAGATTCTTGGACGGGGTAGCCATCACACACTAGCCTAGCATCCTCCAAATGCCATTGAGGCTGCAGCTGTCGGGATTGCTCAGATGTACGACTCCCAGCTCCAGGTCTCCTCCCTCCAGATCAGTTCTCAGGGCAGGTGACATCAAGTTCAGCCTCAATAATCTGCAGCTACACAGTGCCTCCCCAGGGGACAAGAACCACTGCCATCATGGCTGGCCTCTCAGGTTGGCTTCTCCCATCCTCAGACAAGAATGAGCAGCTGATCTGTGCAAATGATAACTGTGGCTGTGACCAGTACTGCACTGACCATCCAGGGACCAAGTGCACCTGCCACTGTCATGAGGACTATGTGTTGCAGCCAGATGGGGTGTCCTGCAAACCAAAAGGTAAGGGGCCCCAAGGGCTGGTGTTGTCTTACACTCTGAAGAGCCAGTCACCTTCACTGGCCTTTGGCAAGTTATCAGGCCAAAGATGCGTAATGAGGCCAGACCCCTGCTAAGCAAACATCTGGTAGACACTGAATGACTGGGAGGTGGAGGGTGGAGAGCTGAACAACACCTGCCTGGGAGCTGTTAGCCTGCAACCTCAGGCCAGCGTCCTGCCCTGTCTCAAGGCAAGTGTCCATGGCAGGCCAGGAGCAACATGAGGCCCCTCATCTCCTCTAAACCCAACTTGGACATCTCTAGGACACACCTGGAAGTCACCTAGGCACACCTGGCCAATGTGCCCACTGCTGCACAGTTAAGAGTATAAGATGACTTAGGACAGATTGTGTGCACGTGCGCAAGGGCAGTATGAGCAGCGCGTTTTGTGCACTGCCCGCAGAGGTCAGGTGTCAGATCCCCTGGAGCTGACGTTCCTCAGAAGCGGATGGGTCCAGCCTGGTCCATGAAACTGGAAGGTCAGTGAACCACAGCTAAATCTTCTTTCTTACCCAAGGCCTGTGCAGTGGAGGAAGACGCAGGGGTGAGGTCAAAATAACATGCCATCGTGTGCGGGTGGCACATTTTCACACAGGCCATCATTTGCCTTGTAGCAAACCCGAGCAGTATGTCCTCTCTATGAAGATATAGCAGACCACAACTCTAGAAAACAAGGCTCCAATTTCCCCAAACCAGTGTCTATCTCCTCTCCCAGCTGCTGCAATAGCCCTCCCTGCCCACCCTAGAGGAAAGCACCCATCTCTTTTGCTCTGAGCCACCTACAGTCCCAAGTACGAGCTATGGCAGGGGCCAGCTGCATCTGAAACTCTATCCACAAGCACCTTCGCTACAGCACCCCTGTACAGCACCTCTTCCTGACTTCTATTTCATACAGTTGAGTATCCATGTGGGAAAATACCTGTTCTGGAAAAAAGAAATTCCAGCGGCCCCCAAGGCCGGATTGTGGGAGGCAAGGTGTGCCCCAAAGGGGAGTGTCCATGGCAGGTAAGGCTCTCTGTCCTGTGCAGACCCACTTCTCCAGCCCTGCTTTCCCTGGCTTCAGGGTTTCTGCCCTGGGGTGTAGAACTGTGACATATTTACACACAAGGAACATGGGCCAGCCTCCCCCCAACCCATATCCCATAAGGTACTCCCCTAATCTCACACACACACACACACACACACACACACACACTTGTGCAGAGAAGAGAAAGAAAACAAGTATTGAGTCCCGTTCCATGCAGGAAAACCAACAGGATCTGCTGCGGCCAGGGGTGGGTGACTCGGGGACCTGCATGTGTACCCCACCCCATCATCCAGCATCCTTGTTGTCTATCAGAGCCACCCAAGCCAGAGCTGCTCTGAGACCTCGGAGGCCCTGTATTGCAGGCAGGAATCTTGTCAAGCCAGCTGCTTCCTGGGGGCAAAGAGACCAGAAAAATGTGACCTTCTGCGTCTGTGTGCCCCCACCCAGGCCGTGCTGAAAAACAGTGGGTTACTCCTGTGCGGGGCCGTCCTACTGGACAGTACATGGATCCTGTCTGCAGCCCACTGTTTTGATACTATCTGGAGCTGGAGGAACATAACAGTGGTGATGGGTAGGTATGGCCTGTCCCTGGCCTCTGACCAGAGGGCATTTTCAAACTGTCTGTGGCTCAGGGGCCGAGGATCCATGATCCATCAGCCTCCCTAACCAGATAACATCTCCAATGAAGGCCATACTGGAACTAACCCACTTTGTCCTCTGGGCTTTCCCTTCCCTCAGGGAATAGAGGGAGGTTTAGGGCTGCTCTTTCCATCCTGCCCCTCTCAGAGTGGGTGGCAAGGGTCCCATCCACTCCTTACTCCCCTTCAGTACCTGGGCCTCAGGTTCAGCCCATTGACAACCTTCCCTCCATAACTGCAGTGGGCCCTGGTACAGGCTTTTCCCGGGACCCTGGGAAGAATACAAATCCTCCAGAAACCAGAACCCGAGGGCCAAGACAAACAAGAGTTCTGTGTGAGGATATGGCCACACATGGTAGGGTATGTACCCTGAGTGGAATGGCTTCCTCTCAGGTGAGCACGACTTCAGTGAGAAGGATGGGACCGAGCAGGTACGACGGGTCATACAGGTCCTTATTCCTGACAAGTACAACCGAGGCAAGATTGACCATGACATTGCCCTGCTCCGTCTCCACCGACCTGTGACCTTCACTGACCACGTGGTACCCCTGTGTCTGCCTGAAAGGGCCTTCTCCGAGAGAACCCTATCCAGAATCCGCTTCTCAAGGGTCAGTGGCTGGGGCCAGCTGCTGGACCGTGGGGCCACAGCTCTGGAGCTCATGGCTGTCGAAGTGCCCCGGATGATGACCCAGGACTGCCTGGAACATGCCAAGCACAGTCCTAACACCCCCCAGATCACAGACAACATGTTCTGCGCTGGCTATATGGATGGTACAAAGGATGCCTGTAAAGGCGACAGCGGCGGCCCACACGCCACACACTACCGTGGCACCTGGTACCTGACAGGTGTGGTCAGCTGGGGGGAGGGCTGTGCAGCTGTTGGCCATGTTGGGGTGTACACCAGGGTCTCCAGGTACACAGAGTGGCTGATCAAGTTCATGAACTCCAAGCTCCAGGTTGGGGTTCAGCGAGTCGAGCTACTCTAACTCCTTGGTCAGCCCAACCTTTCCCAAGGAGGAAGCTGCTATTGTGTAGAGCTGTTTTGTATCAAATCCGATTGAGTCTCCTGCTATTCTTGGGGTAGGGAAGGAGAAAGAGATAAAAGGGGCAGAAAGAGAGATAACGGAGAGAGGAAAACAGGAAGAGAAGCAGAAGGAGGGGTCTGAATGAGAGACTAACAGAGAAACTCAGACGGACTGGATGGTAGAGCCACAGACAGGCAGCCCAAAGGGGCAGGGTGGTCCTGAGGGAGATGAGGTCCAGCCCTTGCTGCTGCCTCCCATCTGCATGTGCTCTGCCTGCAGTGTGCACACGTGCATGTAGAACATGTGTGTGCACGTGCATGTGTGTGCACTCACGATGTATACACCATCTGCACTATCGCTCACTCTCATTTCTTTCCTTTTTTGCATGAGTACCCCGTCTTTATTTCAATTAAACGAGAAACACCTTCTGAGCGTGTGGCATCATCCTTCCAGGTTTCCCAAGGGAGTGTTTCTGAGTTAGTGTGCCCTCCCACCATTCACTGCTTCCCGCCTGCCCGACCGTGAGTGGGCACACCTTGGGGATGCCTGCTGCCCCCCTGGATTAACCTTAACTCCCTGAGGGGAGCCTCCGATGGAGTCAGATGCACATCAGCGTCTGACTTTCTTCCCTTTCCTGGGAAGAAAGGGACGGTGGGCTGAGAGGGAGCCAAGAAGGTTTGTCCTCGGTGTCCCCAGCCATTAGTAGGTAACACATGCACCCAGCTCACAGAGCTGTCCTGAGATGGCACCAGGACCCCTTGAGAGGCCTCACTTGAGGGTCTAGCTCCCCAAAACGGTGTGATCAGCGTGGGATGTGCTTACATTCCAATCAGCACTTCTGGGAGTGGGGCTGGAGAGAGGGCCGGGTACAAAGGAAGGACCTAATCCCAGGCCACATGTCTGCTACGAGGACCTCACCTCCTCACCCTTGATGCCATCACAGATTCAGTGTAGGCATCACCAGGCAGGGCAGAGGTCAGACACCAGTTGACAGCCACCAGAGCACCATACATTTTTGCCAAGTCCTGTTGCAGACTGGCACAGCCTGGTTAACGGCAGTTAATCTTCCTGGTGAGAGATGCCAGCACCAGCCTCGGCATCTGACAAGCACCATTCCAGTAATCTCTGGCTACATGCGTGCAGCCTCAGGCATGAGCTATTGCCTGGCCAATTACCACAGGCAGCACAGGCTGTAGCCAGTACCGTTCTGCCCACTGAGGTGCATACTTCCCAGGATCAAAATTATCCCCACCAGATAAAGTTTCTAAGGAGGACTGGGTCAGCATGTCTGGTCCACATGGAGAAAGTGGGGACAGCTGAGGACTGTCCCCTCACAGGTCAAATCTTAGAGGTTCATTATTGGGGCTGCTGTTGATAATTTCCAGGGACTCTGAAGCATAGACTTCCAGGGGTGCCTCCTAGTGATGGGCCACAAGCTCAGAACCTCTAAGTCTGACATTCCAAGAAAGATTTCTGGGCTCAGGGCAAGCCTCCCCAAATCCCCATCCCCCCACCTCTGCCACCACCTGGAGCAGCCCCCATACACGCACACACACTCCCAGCAGAGTCATATGACCACAGCGTGGGTGAGGAGCTGTTTCCACCATTACTGCCCTCAAATGACTTGTCCTTCTCTGGCCTCCTCTTTTAGGACTGAGGGAAAATGGCCACCCCTTTGCACAACCAGCCCCAGGTGTGAACCATAGACTCTGCACCAAACACCAAACCTCGCCTCACACACTCTCCATCCTCCACACCTACAGCAAGGTTGGAAGTGGCAGGCCTGGCGGGCAGATGCCCCACCTCCTGCCAACCCTGATGTGTGCCTTGGGTCCCTGTGGCCTCTCCTGGATGTCACATATCAGAGAAGAGAGCTTGTATCAAGACACCAGCAGTTCAGGGCTCCTGTCCCCCAGTAGCCCGGCCTGCTTCCATGACTAGATTGCATAGCCATTGTCCAAGGGACACACATTTGCGCCTGGAGTTAGCTGGGGCCAACCAAAGGACGGGGGGTCGGGTGCAAACCCCACATGAGCCCTGGTACCCAGGCTTTGCCTCATCTCCATCTGTTTCTGAAAACAAAATGATGAGAAAGTGACACTTTGGCCAGACAGGTAAGTACTAGCAGGGGATGGGATGAGTATTTGAAAACCAGAAAATGCTGTTACTGCTCTCAGTGCAAAGCAGGCCCTTCCAGGCAGTTTGGGATAAGGATAGCCAGCCCGGAAAAGGCTGGGGCTGGTGTCCACAGTTCCCAGTCCCCTGACCTCATTGCTGGCCGGGGCTCCAATCAGGAGGCTGAGATAAGCAGAAGGACCATGGCCACCTGGGGCCCAGGATGAGTGAACCTTGCCCCTGCGCCTCTCCCAGCAGCTGCTGGCCTTGACCACACCATGGGGAGCCCGCTGAGACTCAGCCTGCTCTATGTTGCCCTGGCCAGCCTCCTGTCACCTGGAAGAAGCGGTAAGTGCTCCAGCCCTTCACACTGCAGAGTGGCCCAGGAGGAGGGCGTGAGGGTGGGTAGTGGGGAGGGCGGGTCGTAGGTGCACTGGCCCAGCCACAGGCTGGCTTCTGCTGGTATAGTTAGGGCCAGCTGCGACTACTCATGCAGGGCACAGGGGTGAAAGGCCTGAAGAAAGGAGAGGAGAAGGGAAGCAGAACAGAGACAGCGGGACAGGGACAGTGATAAGGAGAGAGGAGGGCAGAGATAAGGAGAAAGAGGAAAATGAAGGAGATAAAGTCACCCCACGCACGGGAGAAACAGGAACTGGGACTCCCAAGGTTGGGAAGCTCAGCTGGACCAGAGACTGCACAAGACAAGGCTATACAAACAGACAGCAAGCAGCCCCCAGACCTGCTCCAGAGCAGGCTCCACTCACACAGAGCTGGCCTTGCACCAGGACAACCTCAGCAACACAGGGGCACTTCCCACTCATTTGGTCCTTATTGAGGAAAGCGCCACTGGCAAACCTGACACCCAGTCGATGGCTCAATGCCTGCTAGTAACTGCCAAGGTCAGTGCCACAGAGACAACCCAGTGTTTGAGGACAGCAATGTGCAGGGGCTGGAAAGTCAAAGGCCACAAGCAACAAAACACACAGCCAAGACTGGGCAGTAGGATGCCATGTGTCAGGACATTTGAGTCTTTGCTGGTTTCCCATGGACAAGTGTCCACAACATTGCCATGTTTTAATTTCTTGCTGCCAGTCTTGATTTTACTCAAATCAGAACCCATGGCTGCCAGCAGGGTGGGTCTGCATGACTGTCTAGGGTGTGGGTATAGTGTTCCAGCAAAGCCATTCATGGAGACTGATTTAATCAAAAGGGCAGGATGCCAGAGCAACTGCCTTCATTCACTGGACAGGGGCTTAGTAGGTATCATTGTTTCTATACCTATGAATAGCCACAGGCAGATGGGCCACCTATGTTTATAACCACAGGCAGATGCACCACATGTGTTTATTTTCCCAGAGAGGCGACAGCAGCAAACCAAGAGATACATAACATCATAGAACAGCCGTGTACTATGCCCAGAAACGGCACAAGGCAAGGGGCCCAAGAGATGTGGAGGTGGTCAGGGCGGTGGACCTCCCGGGGGGGTCGTGCAATGGAGTGATCCATGTGTGCATCTGGGCACACGGGTCACTTTTGCATCACTGTGACCAAATACCTGCACAGGCCACATTAGAGAGGAAGGGTTTCTTTTGGCTCATGGTCTCAGAGGTCTCAACCCATCGTAGCAGGGAGGGTGTGACAGAGTGGCGCGGTTCCCATCATGGCATCCAGGAAGCAGAGGAAGGGAGCGTGAGAACGTACGGTCTGCTGGACCTGCCGGCTCCTCCCTTCCCTCCAGGCTCCCAGGCCGTAGCGTCCTCTCCGTCAGCTGGTTCTACCTGGAAGCCCCTCACAGACACACCCAGAGGCGTCTCAGTCTAGGGTGGCAATGCAGGGTCATAATCCTACCAGGGAAGAATGAACCAGGCAGGGAACAACGCTTGTGCGAAGGCCCTAGTGAGAGGACACCTGGGAGCAGGTGAGGTCCTTCACCCTCGCCCTTCTCTGCCTTCTAGTGTTTATTAACCGGGAACGCGCCAGCAATGTCCTGACGAGGATTCCGAGAGCAAACTCACTTTTTGAAGAGATGAAGAAAGGAAATCTGGAAAGAGAGTGTGTGGAAGAAGTATGTTCTTATGAAGAGGCCCGTGAAGTCTTCGAGGATACTCAGAAGACGGTGAGTCAGGCCAGGTCCTTGCTGGCTGGCGCTGGGCCATCTCAGTTTCTTTCTAGCTGGGGTTGGGCCATCCTGGGCTGCTGCAGGGTTCCGGGCTGGCCCAGATTTGAATCTTTACCCACAAGCCTGTGAAGTGTAGTTGGGGAAAGCAACCAAGGGGTTAGACAGTCAGTTATATTATCCTAGCCTGTTGCCTTTAGGACATCCATTTTGATCTCTTCTGCATCTCTTCAGCTCTGATCCTGAGTAGAAACACTGAGGGGGAGATACATGCCACATAACAGAAGGGTAATGACAACTTGCACATATGACCAAGTTAACCTAAGAAAATTATATATGTCTACAAATACATACATGTGTGCATGTACATACGTATGCAGGTATGTGTGTATATGTACATACGTAATATTTATGTGTGAATACATGTATGTATGTGTGTATACGTAATATTTACATATGCATGCTTGTATGCATATATGTGTGTTTGTATATCCATCCCCTCACGGCCCCTATCAGTGCTTCCCGGATAAATGTACAACAGTTGCCACCACCCTCCCTCTCCAGTGGGTAAGGAGCCCGGTGACCAAGATGAGCATGTACAGCATGCAGACATGTAACAGGAGACCCACAGCACCGCCATCACTACCTGCATACACAGCATCAGAAGTGAGCCTGCTCCTTTCCCTAGAAGACAGGGATCTTCAAGTGCCCAGTGGAAACGTGAGCCCCAAGTAACAAGAAGGAATTAATGAGAAGAGTCCCCAAAGGGGGCCGAGGAGGAGCTGAGGGAGGGAGGAACAGTTATCCCAAGCAGTTATTTCCGGACCCAAGTGGAAATGACAAGGCCACTGCCACTGCCACCACTGAAGGCCTCAGAGCGTGAGCCGCGCCATGGCCGGGTCACTGGCTCCTTTTAGGGATTCAGCCACCGCAGCCAGCACCGTCTGACCAAGGGCTTTAGGCCAATGTGACTCCTGAGGACTGGGATCGAACCAGTGGCTTTCAGCCGGTTGTGAATAAACACCTGTGAGAACAGATAAAGGCGTGAAGTCTTAGGGCTCTCGCTGTCAGAGGGTTCTGAGGGTCTGTGATGATCAGTTCATCTCATGATCTTAGACAGAACACCCTAGCAACAGCCAGAAGAGACATGCTCTCCTCATGGCAGACAGGAAGCAAAGGGGGAAGACAGGAAGGAGCTGAATCTGAGATCCCACCAAGGACACCCTCACCCAACCACCTCGGCCTCCAGATAAGCCCCATCTAGAGTTTACAGAACCCCCCAAAGTACCACCACCACGTGGACACCAAATGTTCAGTACATGAACCTCGGAAGGACAGTTTATATTCAAGCCATCAGAAGGGCCAGGTCACAAGGCAAGGCCAGCTCAAGGAGTAGCCAGAGGGCAGGACGCATTTATGCACGTGGAATAACGAACAGCCTTAGGAGGCGTACTGAGGTCAGGACCCTGGAAGAGTGGGAAGAGCCAGTGTCACACTCTACAAAGCTCATGGGCACCACTCCCTCACTTTCCCTTCAAAGGTATTAAGACACCATGCCACTGAAACCACTCGGACTGGATCATGGATGATTTCCCAAGAAAGGAATCCACCATGCGTGCTCAAATCCTCCTTGGTTTGTTTTAGAAATGTCCATACATTGCATCACCTGACACAACAAAACCAGATGCAAGGATTGTTCCAGAAGTTTACTGTAAGGTTTTAGTAGTTAATGACATTGACTAGACTTAAGAACAGGAATGCCGATTCCGGGATTAGAGGTCTGCTTGACTCACGACCCTGAATCCTTCTATGTTCTGCGTGATCACATAGTCTATTATGATCCCACTGAGAGGGTTGTAACGGGTGGATAGACACCCTGTGGGTGGTAGCATGGTCACACACTCTTCAGAAAGCCTGTCCATTTACCCCGCCTTTGGTGAGAATCAGCATAGTGGAAAGGCGTGATGAAGTCCTGGAGGTGAAGCTGACAGAAACCAGTCTCTTAGGACTGAAGAAACCTATGCAGCTCATCACGACATCTCCATGAGGTAAGCTTTTACAGCCCCCCCACCTCCAACTGCAGCCAGGTTCCTCGGCAGGTTTGTTAGGGAAAGAGTGCTAGAGGTGATTCCCACCCACATTCCTCTATCCCCTACAAACAGGATGCTTCTAGTCCGGGGATGGCTCTAGGGGGCTCTAACAGATCACTCAGATTTGTCGGTCACGAAGGAAGCATGTGACACTTAAACTGAGCCGTGAGAGCCTTTTGAAAATCAAGCTAGCCGGGCAGTGGTGGCGCACGCCTTTAATCCCAGCACTCGGGAGGCAGAGGCAGGAGGATCTCTGTGAGTTCGAGACCAGCCTGGTCTACAAGAGCTACAGAGAAACCCTGTCTCGAAAAAGAAAAAAAAAACAAAAAAGGAAAGAAAGAAAGAAAGAAAGAAAGAAAGAAAGAAAGAAGGAAGGAAGGAAGGAAGGAAGGAAGGAAGGAAGGAAGGAAGGAAAGAAAGAAAGAAAGAAAGAAAGAAAGAAAGAAAGAAATGGTATGACGTTAAATACTTTCTTTGGGATCATACAGCTAAAAAGAAAGAAAGAAAGAAAGAAAGAAAGAAAGAAAGAAAGAAAGAAAGAAAGAAAGAAAGAAAGAAAGAAAGAAAGAAAGAAAGAAAGAAAATCAAGCCAAGACCATTGACCATGGCAAGACAGGTCTACAGATGAAAACTTCTACATGGCCCATCCTATATGACTGGAGCACGGGTATCAACTGTGCCGTGAGTTTCTGGAAGATGCTGGCAACATGAGGAGAGAATATGGTTTCTGTCACAAAAGACAAGATGAGGAGGAAAATGCAGCAGATGGGCGTTGTGGAGTGCACACCACTGCGGGCCAGTCTAGAGAGCAAGCGTCCTTCAGGTCATGTGACCAGATACCTTCTCACATCAGCAGGTCATGGCACACAAGAGAGTTCTTACATTGCTGTCCACTGGGTGATCATGGCTCATTTCAGCCACCCGAAAAGAGAAAGGGAATCAGGAATTCTTTTTATTCCCAAATGTAGTGCCTTTAATCCCAGAACTCAGGAGGCAGAGGCAGGGGACTGATGGGAATTTGAGGGCCTGGTCTACATAGCAAGTTCCAAGCCGGACATGGATACATAGCAAGAGCCTGTCTCAGAAAAGAGAGGAAGGAAGGAAAGAATGGACAGAAAGATTCCTTTAATTCTTTGCTACCAACACAATGGTTTATATCTAATGAGAAAATCCATAGTTGTGGGAACTATTTTTATTTTAAGCATTTGTTTAAATAGCATGGTGGGAAGAAAAACATATTCTCTTAAGGTGAAGCTGTCATTCTTGGTGTGGTTCCTTAGCCAGGTCCCTAACCTACCACACAAGATTAAGCCTTAAGGGAAGAGACAAGGGTATGACTTCACCAGTATATAGATTCTATTCTTTATAAATACTAGCATTGAGTTTTAACCTGTGAACTGGAGGGCAAAACATGGAGGCAATATTCAAATACTTCTATCCTAAAAAGACAAACCTCACACTAAACAAAACCTAACACAAGCAGAATCAGAGATCTAAAAGCAAAACAGAAAAAAACCTTTCATAGAAATGTCGGGCATAGAGCTAGCCGGAGAGGTCTTAAGCATGGTGCCCAAAAATAATTCAAAAGAGAAAAATTAATCAACCGGACTTTGCCAGATTGAAATTTTTCTATGGGGGGGGGGGAGTTAAGAGAATGAATATACAAGCTACCGACCACGAACGTGTTTACAACCCACACCTCCAACATGGAATTCAGAATCTGTAAAGAGCTCATAGCCCAAGAGAAGAAATGAACACATAAGAAAGTTCAGTGAACAGGAGACTGGAACAGCTACATCACCAAAGAGGACATCTGGTGACAAGCCCATGAGAAGACACTCCACACTGCTAGCCAGCACGGGGATTCAAGGTAAAGGCACAGCAAAGCCTACTGTACTGATAAGAGGGTTTCAGTATAGCTGCCTCTGGTGGCTGACTGCAGATAGAGGGCGGAGCCTTGGGTGTAGGGAGTGGAGCTGAGGAGCCAGATACCAGAGAATCCAAACTCATAGTTATCTGTCATATAAAGTGACCCACTGCTGTGAGGAAACCATCCCTGGGCACTTACCTAGAAAGACAAAACTTATTTTCATATAAAAACTGTCTCGCATAAGGCATAAATGCTTTTATTTTTTTCTGAGGCAGGGTTACTCTGTGTGGGTTTGGCTGTCCTGAAACTCACTCTGTAGAACCAGGTCAGCCTCAAACTCATGGAGATCTGCCTGCCTCTGCCTCCTGAGTGCTGGGGTTAAGGGCATGTGCCAGCCCAGCCCAGCCCAGGCATAAATGTTTAGAGCGGCTCCAATCATAATTACCCAGAGCTGGAAAGAGCTTGCACACCATCCACTGTTGGATGAAGATAAGCACATTCCGAGCCAGCCACAGGCAGCAGCAGGCTCAGGTACACAGGAAGCTGGACACGTTCTGGAAGCAGATGCTGAAGGAAGAGAATTTCACAAGCTTGTTTCATGTATGATCTCGTTTATCAGAGATTCATTAAAAGTCATTACTTTATCAAAGAGCAGCAGGTTCGTGGTGATACCGGGACTTGACAGGTTTGGGCACTGTGACTGAGGGTTGGGTGAAGATGGGCTGTGTTTATTTTGATTGTGTGGGTGGTCACACACATGTACACATGTGCTACAGTTCAAAGAATTGTACACACAAAAATGGATTTTACTGTGTGACATTTAAATTAGAAAAAACTGGACTTTTTTTCCTCCTCCTCCTCCTTCTCTTCTTCCTCCTCCTTCTTTCTTCTTTCTCCTTCTTCTTCCTCCTTGTTCTTTCTTCTTTGTCTTCTTCTTCTTTGACTGGAACTCCTATAACCCAGGCTGGTCTCAAACTCAGTGTGACATGAGGAATAACCTTGAACTTCAATCCTCCTGCCTCAACTCTAAAGTGCTGGGATTATGTGCAAACATGTCCAATTTTTATTTGACTTTTGAAAATATATTCTGTACCAAGAAGATCTCTGTCTTTCTCTTCTTCATCCATGAGATTGAGTCAAGGGCTTCCCACAAACCAGGCAAGTGCTCTCCTCCAGGTTGTATCTCCTACCTAAACAGAAATATTTTAAAGACAGCACATTCATCGCTATGACAACCATAACAGGGTCCTATAAGCAGAATGATTTAGAGTAACAGGATTTATTCCCTTGAAATTTGGAGGTAATGAATGCAAAACCAGGACGCAGATCAGGCTGGGTCCTTTGGAAGTGCCAGAAGAAACTTCTATGCTGTGGCTCCAGTAGTTACCTCTGTTATCACCTCCCATGACCTCCCTCCACTGTTGGCTCCAGGTGACCTTTCTTTACTTTGAAATGGACACTGTCATTGGTTAAGAGCATGTGATGATTCTGGATGACCTCACATGAGGTCCTAATGATGACCCTAATTTATATCCACAAAATTCCATTTCTAGTTAAGGTCATATTCTGAGGTCCCAGATAGGTCTGAATGGGGAGTGGGATTATGACCAACTATGTGTGCTGTGACTGTCTGTTTGTGTGACATAGGCCTTGACCTGTTTTAAGATAGTTAGCAATTTATACTTTTCCCACTCACAAGACTGGCAGCCTGTGATTTTTTTCTTAATTTTGAGCATGGGGGTCTGTTAACTGAGCATACTCCAGTGGCGTATGACAAATGGAGCTATTTCTCCTAGCCTGTTTCTTGTTAACCTTGAAATGTGGTTTCAATATTCAGCAAGGACCATGTGCTGAAGCAGATGGGAGATAGGCCCTCTCAGGGATGAAGTATGCTGGCAGCTCTCCCTTTCAGATGGAAAGTTCTGAAACATTCCTCCAGGCAGGTTACTGGAGATGGTTACTGTTAGTGTGAAATAGTCTGCTTTTTTTCTAATGTATTTTAAAATATTTTTTCTTTTAGAATGAATTCTGGAACAAATACAAAGGTAAGATATTTCTATTTCAATCAAGAGAGAGACTCTTTAACATTTAAATTAAGAGAAAGGATTAACTTTGGAAAACATTTTTAATTACATTCTGGTTTAAATCTTATTTATCTACACTTTTCCCTTCTGTGTTACTTTTTAAAAGTATTTTATAGTAAATTTTTATTGATTTGAGTTTTATTATTTATTAAAATACACATCTTTCTGGGGATCTTGTTGCCCACAGTGTCCTGTCCACAAACTCCCAGGTTCAAGCCACCCTCATTACCCAACCTCTTGAGTAACCGGGACTGTATGTGTTTTCTACCATGTCTGGCGCAGATACAGATTTAAGTCAGTTCTTCCTTACCTGAGGATGCCAAATTCCATGAGATCTCTAACAAGTTTAGCAAGTTGAAGCAAACAGCGGAGCTTGAAACACTGGACTTTCCAAAAGGTGGCCACCCTGATGACTGTTTATAGCATCAGAGACGATACTGGTCATGGCTACCTGCAAGCTATTTCAAAACGGCAATTAGACACTCCTCCTGTGAGTAAGTGGCAAACCAGGAGAGGTGGAGCCTGCGCCAGAGCTGGATCATCCCCTGATTCTCATTCCACACCCAGAGGCCTTGAGGAAAAGAGTCCCCTCATTCTCTGATCACCACCCAGTCCGGAAACAAGTGCCACACTGTCCCCTTGTCCTCCTCCTTTGCAGAGAAAGTAAAGCCCTTCTCCCTGGCCATAAACACATTGTAATGTATCCCAGCAGAAACCAGCAACCCAGCCAATGTTGCAAGGGACAGGGGTATCACACATACATAGCCACCAAAGTGGGAACTAAACAAAAATCTGGGTATGGTGAATTTATTCTCAAGGAGAAGCAAGCTCAAGCTATCGGCAAAGTGGCTGCAGGTACCAGAGTGTCAGTGGTGCCCACGATGAAACGACTTCAGCCTTGGTTTCCAAATCCTCTCACTGCAGATGGTGACCAGTGCGAAACCAACCCTTGCCAGAATCAAGGCAAGTGTCGCGACGGCCTCGGCGAGTACACGTGTACCTGCTTGGAGGGATACGAAGGCAAAAACTGTGAATTCTGTAAGTCCCTCTCTTGATGGAGCTTTGGGTCACACCACAACCAGGGAAGAGGGAGACACTGAAACATCTAACGAGACACCTAGGTGGTTGGTCACTCTCCGACACATCGAACCGCTGGATGTGTCTGTCCTCCAACTGTTCGGCGGGGTGCGATGTGAGAGACAAGGCTTCCCTGTGGGAAACCATGAGGCAGATGAGAAACTGGTAGACCGTGCACACGGCTCTTCCTGCTTCTGCCGGCACTGCCTTTGTTTACACTTGTCAGCACAAGTATCAACAAGGAATGGTCTAGGTTGCCCAGTTTCAGATATGTGGTGCAATTAGCTGATTCTACAGGGAGCCTCACTGAGCTATTCGTACCATGGTGACTCCATTTTTAATAGTCCTTAGGTTTCTCTCAGCCAGGTTCTCCCTAACAAGTATTATCTGCATTTCCTTTACCCCTTTATTTATTCTTTTTAAAGCTGTGTCTCACTCTTTAACCAAGGTTAGACTAGAACTTATATATAGACCACTCCCAGCAAATCTCCTGCCTCAACCTCCTAAGTGGGATTACAGGTGTACGTCACCAGTCCCAGGGTTAAATTACTCTCTTCAGCTGGGCACTGGTGGTGCACACCTTTAATCCCAGCACTCGGGAGGCCGAGGCAGGCAGATCTCTGTGAGTTCGAGGCCAGCCTGGTCTACAAGAGCTAGTTCCAGGACAGGTTTAAAGTTACAGAGAAATGTTTCTCCCATAACCTGTGCATATGACAAATGCCCCTCTCATTGTCTGTAAGGATGCCAGGTGTTTCTCCTGTAACCTGTGTATGTGTCAAATGTCCCTCCCATGTTCTGGGGAGGCAGCAGCAGGAAGAAAGGCTTACAAAGGGCTGGCATCTCATTTGGCTGCCTGTCCTGTTATCATGGAAACCAACCACGCGTGGTCCTTTGTACACCCTGGCCTGGGCATGGCTGAGGCTGGGCAGACAGAGCTGGCATGTCTGAATTCATCACGTGTCCATGGGAAGGGCTCATCTGTCCTCTCTTTTGCAGTTGTCCGGAAACTCTGTAGCCTGGACAATGGAGATTGTGACCAGTTCTGCAGCGAAGAGCAGAACACGGTGGTGTGCTCCTGCGCCAGCGGTTACTTCCTGGGTGATGACGGCAAGTCTTGCATCTCCGCAGGTAGGAGTCTTCAGGCTGTGGAGACGGTGTGACGTTGCTGAGGGCATGTTCTGGTGGCACTTGCAGAGACTAGTGATGCCAGATGGAGATGGAGAGTAAGAGACAGGGCTCTGGACACATCAATCATAAAAGCTTTAGGTTTGAGAGGAGATACATTAGACCTAAGGACAAGCGACTGCTCCGCCTCAGCACCTGAAGGGGCTGGCACTGCTGCCTCATTACTGGCAAAGGAGGTGATCCCAGGCATCACTGAGTTGGGCATACCCACAGCTCTGGCCGTGACTTCTGTGCTCCTCTGGCCTGGGGGCCTAGAAAACACAGCTATCACAATATCCCAGGGGCAGGACGAGGGCAGGACCTGCCTAGGTCAAGAAGGAGGCCTGGGCAGGTAGAGGAACCCACACTGCTATCATTTTTGCAGCCCCATGCTGATTGGGTTTGCTTTTTACCTGGTGAGAGCCGGGTGTGCCAGGTCTTATGAGCAGCGGAATCACTTGTTAGTAGTGACTAACAAGGCTCTCAGAGAGCAGTGAGTGCCACGTAGGCTGAGGAACACAAAGGCCAGGGGAATGAGAAGGGCTCAACCGGTGTTCTTAGTTATAAGGATCTCTTAAAGAAACAGAGACACTGCAGAATGTATAAGCTTCTGGGCAGCAAGGACAATCAGCCTCTGATGGACTGACTGCCTAGTAACTCTTCAGAAGTTCTTTTTATTGATACACAAAAGGCCTTTTAGCGAGTCAATTCCCACATACCAAAATCTCTTATCTGAACTAGGAGTCGTCTTAAGGAACTATTACCTAAGCAAACACAGTCATGCTAAAAATTCCAGGTTTGCCAGAAACATCTTATGACTGAGGTTATGTCAAGGCTCTGACATTCTCAAGAAAGAGCAACCTCATAAAAACTCAGATAACAATCATTGATTATTTCAAGGCCTAAGTGGTCATCACTCCAGAGTAAATGCCAGGGGCAATGGCTCTTTTAATATTCCACTGTACTCATCTGGGCCATACAGGCATAAGATGAGCTCTCTGAAAAGTCAGAATTGGTCCACAGACGGTCCCTAACTTTCACCATGGCACCCCCTGCCCCGCCCGGTGGGTTAGAAGTGCAAGGTCTCAGGCCCGCATACAGCCTGGATATTCAAACTCAGATAAGAAGAGATAGGGCTCAGCATGCTGAGTCATTTCTCCCTCTTTCCCCACTCATCTGCTCCTCACCAAAAAAAATTATTTATTTCAGAAATTAAATAATCAGAGAAGAGTAGCTTCAAATACATCCTTCAGGGATGAATCCAATTGCATAACATGAAATCTCTCAACAACCAAAACACAAGGACTTTTTTTTCCCACTGACATTATTTAAGTTTAAATTAGTTCAGAAAATTTTAACTAGAGCTATTTCTTGATATGTGTATACATTATTTTAACTCCAGGAATAATCGCAAATCAATTCAAAATAAGGCTTAATATCTGAAAACATAACGAAAGGTTGAGGTGTGTGGTTCAGTAGTAGAGAACTTGCCTAGCATGGGTCTAGAAGTGGCAACTGCATATTTAAGCCCAGAGACAGTAACTTGTAGGACAATGGGTGCCATGACCGTAGGGAACAGAGTCCCCAATCCTCACCGGCTAAGGACACAACCACATCTCATGGGAACAGGAGTAGAGGCTACACTGTAGCCACATGACCTTAACTCATCACTGGCACAGAGCAGCCACTATGCTCAACCTCAGTCTACAGTATCCCATTCTCGCCATTAAATTCTGCTACTTTTCTTGCAAAACTTCAAGGCTTTTAGCTCTGCTTTATGTTTCTGGCTCTCACTTTAAACTTGGTTAAAAGCAGACAGCAATAACCCTGCCACAGCCTGAATGCTGGGCTGCCAAGAAATTTCTTCCACCAATTTAATTTGCCTGTCATCTTTAAAACATGGTTCCCACAGTCTGAGGGCATGAGCAAAATTAAACAAGTTTTTATAGTCAATGGCCTCCAGTCCAATTCCTAAAAGAGTTCCTGTTCCTTTCCAAGCTTCATAGTCTTTGCCATCCATGATCCCATCAGCATTCTTGTCTTCTGAGCTCCCACTGGGAACCACCAACTTAGCTCTGCCAACAGAAGTCTAAGTTTTCTCCAGCTCTCGTCTCTAAATGCTTTCAACTCCTTCTTCCTACAAACTGGCTCCAAGCCTTTCGAACCACATTGACCAAATAGTCATAGCAACAACCCCACTCTTGATACCAAATTTTTGTATTAGCCAGAATTTCAGGGATGTGACAAAGCACCTGACCATTAAAGGATGAGGGATTTGCTTCAGCTCAGCTTTCAGAGACTCGAGTCCATCATGGTGGGGGAAGCACGGTGGCTGCCAGTAATGGGGAGGAAAAATGTCTGCATCAACAAGTTTTGTCCTTTTCTCTATTTTATTTTGTTTGGGTCCCCAGACTACGTAATAGTGCTGCCTACACTTGGGGTATATCTCCCCCATCCTAGTTAATCTTCCCTGGAAACTTCTTTATGGTTATGCCAAGAGCTGTGTTTTATTTTTCTTTGAGACAGGATTTCTCTGTGTAGCCCTGGCTGTCACGGAACTTACTCTGTAGCCCAGACTGGCTTCGAACTCAGAAATCCGCCTGCCTCTGCCTCCTAAGTGCTGGGATTAAAGGTGTGCACCACCACCGCTCTGCAAGCTGTCTTTTACTAATGTCTCACTTGACTCTCAGTCAGGTTTAACCATCAGCCCTTGGCCTTCCATGGAGCCTCAGTAGGCCTGTGGAGCTTCTGGCTTTGCTGAGGCCTCCTTTGTTGTTCCTACTCTTTCAGTATCCTTCCCCTGTGGGAAAACCACCACAGGACGCATGAAGAGGTCCTTGGACCAGAGCACCAACCACAGTGAGACTTTCTCTGAAGACTTCCTACCGGACTTAGATTTGCTGTCCCCTACGGAGAATCCTTCCGACCTGCTCAACCTCAACCAGACACAACCGGAAAAGGACAGCTCCAGCGTTATTCGGATTGTGGGCGGCCGAGCATGCAAAGACGGGGAGTGTCCCTGGCAGGTAACTGGGCCAAGACAGAACTGGTGACCCATAGAACAGGCTTGTGGGACAATCCACTGAGGGTCAGCAACTCAGACCTGCAAGGGTCCTTCCCGGTGGTCATCATTCCTCTTCTAGTGTGAGAGTATTTTTTAAACAAAAACATTTAAATACTAAGAGGTATAAAATACCTTTTAAAAAAGACACATCTATTTATGTTCAAAATGTTTGTTTTCAACCACTCTTTGGTTATTGACTTGGCCCAGGGCTGCCAGACTTAAGAAAAAAAATCCCAAGCCCCCCAGCGAGACTTGAGCCTCCCACAATGAACACTCCCTGATGTAAAATTGAACATGGAAGGAAAGTGTGCATCCCCTTTCCGACCTCAGCTTGGCAGGGTTCTCTGAATCTCATCGTCTCCACTGGCACTTGAGGTTTCCAACTTCCAAAACCTAAATACCTATCTAAAAAGAAAAAGGAAAAGAAAGAAAGAACCCTAGGGCAGTGGTTCTCAAGCTATGGGTCTTGACCCCTTGGGATTGCATATCAGATATCCTGCATATCAGATGTTTACTTGGTGCTTTGTAACAGTAGCAAAATTACAGTTATGAAGTAGCAATGAAATAATTTTTATGGTGGGGGGTTCACCATAATAGGATTAAAGAACTATATTAAAGGATTGCAGCATTAGGAAGGTTGAGAACCACTGTCCGAGAGTCACCGGCAATCCCCGGAGATCACCTAAACACCCTCCACCTACAGGGCCCTGGGTAGGCCTGGATGCCCAGGGGCAGGAGAAGCAGTCCCAGCCTCTTTGAATACCAAGAACTGGCGGGGCCCAGGGAGGCTGCTGACTTCCTCTCCCTTGCCACTCAAGCAAGGTTTGAGTTTATATAATTATGCAGAATAAATAGGGGCTGGGAGAATGGCTCAATGGTTAAGAGTGGGTACTGCTTTTCCAGAGGACCTGAGTTCAATTCCTGGCACCTGTATCAGGCAGCTCCCAATCTCCTGTAACTCCAGGTCCAGGAGATCTGCCACCTTTGACTCCCACAGTGACCCCCACTCATGTGTGCATATCCACACACATAAACATAATTTTAAAAAATACACATGTCTTTAAAATAAGAAAGGGAGAATAAACTCAGTAAAGGGCAAATTGTCTTTTTTAGCTATGAACAACACCAAGAATTCTTTCAAGACTTAATACTTCCATGTACTTTATTTTTTTTAGATAGGGTCTCACTCTGTGGGCCTGCCTAGTCTGGGACTCACTATATAGAACAGTCTTGTCTCAAACTTCTGCCAGCTTCTGTCTCCCTATTCCCAGGAATAAAGATGGGTGCCACATTGCAGCTTTGACTTTTTGAATGTAGCCCCTAACTTCCACGAGAGCAGTGGTTCTCAACCTTCCTAATGCTGCAGCCCTTAACACAGTTCCTCATACTGCGGTGACCTCCAGCCATAAAATTATTTTGTTGCTACTACATAATTGTAATTTTGCTACTGTTACAAATCGTAATGTAAACATGTGGCATGCAATCCCAAGGGGGTCATGGCCTACAGGTTGAGAACCAGCATGAGAGAGGGTAAGGAATTCCCTAGAGAAAGTCAAGCCGGTCCACGCTTGGTGCCCAGCACTTCAGACCCAGTGCTCTGGGATGGGTGCGGTTCCTCTCCTGATCATCAATGGTTGCTTCCCTCAGATCACTGCTCAGTGGCATCTGTCACCGAATGTCACATTCAAGAGCGGCCACCTGTACCCAGAGTCAGTCATCCCAGAAAGTAACAGACATTTCATGAGCAGGAAGGCAGGTCTAAAGGCAGGATGATTCTGACTCTGGGAAGTGAGGTATTTTCTCAAAGCCAGGCTGGTCTAGGTCATGAGTCACGGCCACATAAACCCAAAGGCTCTACTGCAGCGAAATGCTTTTCTGTGCATAGGGAGAAAATGCTAGGACTGGTTTGGACGAGATGAAAGAGTAGGCCCTGTTAGAGGGACCTTGTCATCTGGGTGGGAAGGAGACAGGCAAAGGCATCCTGCAGGGCTAGTGCTCGGCCCAGGGCTGGACCCTCAGCAAATGTCTATGGACCATCAGTCGGTCCATCTTTAAAGCAGGCCAAAACTATAGTGTGGAAACAAAGCTGGGTGTCTCCATGAGTCAGTCACAATGTGGGCACTGGAGAATATACAGAGTGCCAGGCAGGAATGGCTGGGCCACTTGCATGGATGCTGCAAGAGGTACAGGGCCAGAAGGAGTTGTGGGGCTGGCTAGTGGGGGTAGCGAGCAGCGCCTTGCTGTGGGGTAGAATACATGTGTTTCTCTGCCGGGCCCTAGCACTGAGAGAAAGGCAGGAAGCAGACAAGCAGATGGGGCAGGAGCTCGGGGTAGTCCAGCGGATGTGGAGAGCTGCGGTCAGGTGTAAGGCTCCTAGGAAAGGTTCCTTGAGACCCTGCAGAGAACCCACACAGCCTAGTCAGCTTGGCACGGCCCCCGTGCAGACCGTAGGCGGTTTGCAGATACTCTGTTCTGGTCACAGGCTCTGCTCATCAACGACGACAATGAGGGCTTCTGTGGGGGCACCATCTTGAATGAGTTCTACATCCTCACGGCGGCCCACTGTCTGCACCAAGCCAAGAGATTCAGGGTGAGGGTAGGTAAGTGACACTCCAGCCCTGGGGACGCCACCATCTCAAGCCCTAGGGATGTGATTGCTGCTCTCCCCCAGGACCTCTAGAACTACACATGGGCTCTGTTAGCAACACCTGCTCAAATACAGACACTCTGCTTGGAGATGGTCAGAGAGGAGAAGGGGCTGGGCATCTCCAGACTTCCGGGGCCGGGCCATTCCGCACAGAGAGAGGCTTCCCACCTTCCCTCTTCAGTGCTTTCATGGCGCTCCTCTCTTAGCCTCCTTCCCTCCAAAACCTTCCCAGCCTGCCTCTCTCCACAACACTCCCAGAGTCTCTTACTTCCATTTTTGCCTCAATATTACTTCATTTTGGTGTTTCTACGAGACCCATGAGCTAGGCCGTGAAAAATCCTGCACAAGCCCCAAATGCGGTTTGAAAATGTCTGGCGTCCCTCCGCTACAGATTTAACAAGCAGAGATGGGTGAGGTTATTCCAGTGTCTCGTTTCCAAAGCCCTGACTTCCCAGGTGCTTAGAAATAAATAAACCTCGGCTGCGAGTGAGATGTTACCACAGTCTCTTTTCACAGCCAGCGGCTCTGCACCTTCAGCTCATCTCAGGTCAGACCTCTGGGGCCGGGGTGCACAGCCCAGGTCTGGAAGAGGAGAGAGATCCTTGGCCCTGAGCATATTGACAGACCCAGCTTGCCGGAAGTACTCAGGAATAAGTACTTGCCGGAAGTACTCAGGAATAAGTACTTGCCGGAGATAAGTGTGAGGAATTGGAAAGCGCAAGAGCCCTAAATGTTCATACAAAAACATGATCGGGGAGCTGGAGAGATGGCTTAGGCGTTAGCAGTACTTACTACTCTCGCAAAGGGCCTGAGTTCGGTTCCCAGAACCCATGTGGTGGCTCACGGCTGTCTGTAACTCCAGGTCCAAGGGGATCTGATACCCTGGTCTCCAGAGGCACTAGGCATGTGCACGGTACACACACATACACACGCAGGCAAATGCTCATAGAAGTGAAATAAAATAAACCTTTTTTTTAAAGTCTTTAAAAATATGATCAGAAGGGGAAGGCCTGGGAGGAAGGCAGAGCCCTTTAGTCTCTCTGCAGAGAGCAGGCTCTTTGTGAATTTGCAAGCACTGCCTCGTCCTTCTGAGCGCTAGGACGCAAGCATATACTCCTTGACGTGGGTCTGGTTTTTTTATTAGGGAAAAATTATTTTGTGGGGTGGGGAGAAGGGTTTATTTGCCTTATACTTCCACATCGCTGTTTATCGCTGAAGGAAGTCAGGGCAGGAATTCAAACAGGGAAGGAACCTAGAGACGGTAGCTGATGCAGAGGCCATGGAGAGGTGTTGCTTACTGGCTTGCTTCTCACGACTTGTTCTGCCTGCTTTCTTATAGAACCCAGGACCATCAGCCCAGGGATGCCACCACCCACAATGGTCTGGGCCCTCCCAAATCAATCACTAATTAAGAAAATGCCCTGCAGGCTTGCCTACAGCCCAATCTTATGGAGGCAATTTTCCAATTGAGGCTCCCTCTTCTCTGATGACTCTAACCTGTGTCAAGGTGTCTTAAGACCAGGCAGCTCATTCCCTTCCTTCCTTTCTTTCTCGCTTTCTTTTCTTGTGGAGACAGTATCTGGTTATGTAGCCCTGGCTGGCCTGGAACTTACTACGTAGATAATGCTGGCCTTGAAGTCACAGAGATCCTCCTGCCTCTGCCTCCTTCCCTACATGACTACAGGTGTATGCTTCTTTAAAGGTAGCTGAAATGCAAACACCTGGCCCTGAGAGAACTAACTGCCATCTGTGCGCTCTCTCTCTCTCTCCCTCCCTCCCTCTCTCTCCTCCAGGGGATCGGAACACAGAGAAGGAGGAAGGCAATGAGATGGTGCATGAGGTGGACGTGGTCATAAAGCACAACAAGTTTGTGAGGGAGACCTATGACTTCGACATCGCAGTGCTCAAGCTGAAGACTCCCATCACGTTCCGCATGAACGTGGCCCCCGCCTGCCTGCCTCAGAAGGACTGGGCTGAGGCCACCCTGATGACACAGAAGTCGGGCATTGTGAGTGGGTTTGGACGCACGCATGAGAAGGGCCGCCAGTCAAACATCTTGAAGATGCTGGAGGTGCCCTATGTGGATCGCAACACCTGCAAGCTCTCCAGCAGCTTCACCATCACACAGAACATGTTCTGTGCTGGCTATGATGCCAAACTGGAGGATGCTTGCCAGGGGGACAGCGGCGGCCCCCATGTCACCCAGTACAAAGGCACCCACTTCGTGACTGGCATTGTCAGCTGGGGAGAAGGGTGTGCCAGGAAAGGGAAGTATGGGATCTACACGAAGGTCACGGCCTTCCTCAGGTGGATTGAGAAGTCCATGAAAGCCAGGGTGGTGCCCACATCTGAGACCCCAATGTCAACAAGTCCTCCCCATTAAAGAAGCTCTCTAGACCTGCTGGGTCACATATGCGTTGTTTAATGTTGCCACCTGAGCAGGAAGCTTCTTAGGGCAGATGCCCCCCTGCAGGGGTAGACTCTTCAGGTTCAAGTTTGCTCTTCTTTCAACTTCATGGTATCAGAAACAGACTCTGACTGAGCAAAGATTTCTCTCTTCCTGAGTCAGACTGCAGGACTCTCAGGGAGTCACGGGCTCTAGGGGATTATGCCACTGCTCACACTTAGATAGATCCATCCCTGCTCACACTTGGATGGGGCCATCCTTCTTACACTTGGATGGAGTCATCCCTGCTCCCCATCATAGTGTATAATTCTGATTTTGAGTGGTCAAACTGACCCGCTCAACTGACTATGCTTAACTTCCTTGAGAATAAATGAGCACACACACACACACACACACACACAGTGGGACAGGGACTTCAGCCCCTCAGTAGATGCTTTAGGTCAGGGGGCCCAGACTCTGATTCACCCTTGCATGGCCAGAGAACTCTCACTCTCCTCCGGGAACTAGGCTGCATAGAATTGCTGTACCACAACATCCACTGAAAGGAGAGAATCCCCAGAAGATAGGCTGAGATCTTTGTCTAGAGATAAAGGGACCTTTGACCCAGATCTGAGGCAAGCTCCAATCCCATGCTGGGCTGCCTGTGAGTGTGTACAGGAGTCTTCCTGAACTAGCTGTCTGGTGAGTGTGCATGGACTCGTGCTGAGCTGAGGAGTGAGTGTGCGTGCAGTCTCCCTAAGCTGGGCCGTGTGCTAAGTGTGCTCGTGTCTTCCTGAATGAGACTGAGTGTTAAGTGTGCACAGGAGTATCCCAAGATGGCTGCCTTGTGAGGGTGCATGGAGTTTCCCTGAGCTAAACTTGGTGTTGAATGTGCACGGGCTTCTTCCTGAGCATGTTATCGGCTCACCAAGTGCTAATAGTAACCCTATCCACAAACACATGGGTCTTAGCCCTGCTCTAGTTAGGAAACCCCAGAGGGGTCTTTGCAAAGCCTAAATCCTGGCCTTACCCCAGACATTAAATTCTAAGTCTTTAGGATGAGCCTCACCCCAGAAGTTTCTGGATCTCTTCTAGACACTGTCACGGCACCAGAGCAGGTGTTCAGTGGCATGGTATGGCTGGACAGGGTTCAGGGCATGCCTCCCCCACCTCTAGTCTTGCATTGCCTCCAAGCCCCAAGTTAAATGTTTGCGGGAACCAAGCCTATTTTCAGTAAACAGACTAATGTTTTTTTCTGAGAGCTTTCCTATAGTTTGCACTTTGCGTAACTTTCCCAAGCAAAGTTTAAAGGTTCCAGTACCCCAGACCAAGAGCTGGATAAAGTCCTTTGTAAACAGATTTTTCAAGGTTGGGGAAAGTCAACAAGAACAGTGCTTGATTTCCTAGAACCATAGTAGCCAAGAGTGAGGCTGAGGTCTAAGAGCTGAGCTGGACTGTGCAGACACAGCTGGGTCAGTGATGTGGGCACTGGAGCACCTACTGCATATTGTGGCCCACTGGCCTGGCATGCAGGTCAGCAGTGGGAAGACTCATCTGGCGGATGGACTTTGTGTCTGTCCCTAAGAACAAGAACTCCCTGGTTTCCAACCACCCCAGGACAAAGTCAGCACCCACACAGGTCCCTGTACCAACAGAAAGACAAGCACAGGAGTGTGTGGGTGTGGGATCAGACATTAAAAAGTGAGTTTACTCAAGAGCACCACATGTTACACATAGTTCACCACTAGAACAGCTCAGAGAATCTTCAATAATTTCAAAGCAAACAGAAAAGCCAGTACCCAGATCCTGAGTGTCAGGGGCCAGGAAGGTGAGCCCGGATTTAGTGAGGTATCTCCACTTGTGGCTCTGGCAATCGGACCTAGGCTTCCTGTGGTGCTGGCAGTGTGGGCACAGGCTCCCTGGGGTACAGGGGGGACCCAGGTGCCCTGTGATCCTGGCGATGAGAGTGCAGGTTCCCAGGGCAGTGATAGTGGCTTCTAGACTGAGTGCAGAAAAGAGTAGCATCCTCGCATGGCTCTGCTCCAGCAGAACTCTTCTGGACCAAGAAACAAGACCTAGAAAATAACAGGAGAAAATATTTTCCTTCCTGATCGTGGCTTTCACGGACCTCCCAGTGGTGAGGACTGTGAGCCCCAGATGTCTTCCGTGTTTTTTTCCTATCCTGGATAGGATGGAGAAGCTGATCCTGGGGTAGACATGCTCTCTCCCAGCCCTCAGATCAGCACTGGGAGGTACCCATGCCTAGAGAATGGGTGAGTTGGTAAGTCAGAAATAAAGCTGGGCTCAGCACCCCAGCTCTAGGAAAGTGGGGCAACATCCTCTGGGAATTGCTCCCCCTGTCTGGACCCCAAATTCATCCAAAGAATTCATCTAAAGTGGTCCTAGGTGGCAGGGGACAGAATCAAGGACAAAGTCCTTCAGAAAAAAAAAATGTGGTACCATCCAGATAACATTAGTACACATTGACAGAAATAACTAAGCCAGAGATGCTGAACCTGAATGTTTAGGGGTGTTGATGGCAGTTGTTGGTGTCAACCTGAAAACACCTGAAACTATCTAGAACTCAAGTGACTGGGAACACTTGGGAGGGAATTTTTTTCTCTTGGTTGAATCATTTTAAGTGGGAAGAATCATGCTAAATCTGTATTTTTTGAGGTGGGACAATCCACCTTTAATCTGGGCCACACCTTCTGCTGGCATCCTATATAAAGGACATGGAAGGAGGAAGCTTGCTCTCTTTGCCTGCTTGCCATCACTCTGGCTGACAAGTCAATTCCTTTATTGGCATCAGAGCCTGCTTCCTTAGGATTCCAGTGTGTATTGAAGACCTGCTGAGACATCCAGCCTTGTGGGCTGAACACCTACTGGATTCTCGCACTTTCTGTTGGTAGACAGCCGTTGTTGGACTAAGAAGGACCACACTCCACATATATGTGGAACCCTGAATAATACAGGCTGCTGAGACATGGTGGGTGACTCAGTGACTAGTTAGAGACATCCGATGTCTCAGTTTTCAGATACCCAGATCATCTGTAGGTATGATACGTGTCCAGTTCTTGTCAAGAGATTCAGCTAAAGAAAATTCCGTGCCTGTGGCAGAGAAGGGGTCACTAGGACCCTGAAGGAGGATTCTGTTCAAAGAAACAGACCTGGGGTAAACCCCAGAGATGAAGAAGCCCTTGGCCTCTAGACAGAGGGAAGGGAGGACTGCAGAGCCCACACTAAGGGATCACGAAAGCGGCAAGAGCTGGGTTTTTAGCGTTCTCGCAGTTTATTCTTTCATTGAGACGGACTGTGAGGAAACCCAGATTCCCCTCTTACCCAGGGGCTTATGTCCTCAAGGGTCACACGCTGACACCAGTCCCCAGTGTAACCATGTGAGGTGGGACCTTTGAGAAGCCATTGGGCAGAGTCCTCAGGATGTCAGCTACTGCCCTGTTTCTCCCCTCTACTGCATGGTGACGCAGCTAGTGGCTGTCTGTGAAACCCTGGCCACGAGATCTGACCCGAGCTAATCTCAGAGACGCAAGCAGAGCTCTCCTGCTGCCCACTGCCCACTCTGTGCCTCTTGTTCTCGCAGCCCTGTGGACTGAGCTGGCCAAGGAGCTCATTCACACGCCAGGCTCCTAGGGCAGGCCAGCCCTGGAGTCCGTAAACCGTCTTTGCATGATTGATGGAAGCTTCGTCTGGTTCACTATTTTTTTAATTAAAATGTAATTACACCATCCGCCCCCCATCTCTTCCCTCTGGTTCTTCCCGTGCACACCCATGATCTCTCTCAAGTTCATAAGCAACTTCTATGTATTCACTGTTGAAGATAGATGATAGACACACACTTCGTACCTCCTAAGCTGCATCCCTACTTTCTGTCTTCTTTTAGAATTGAAAGTAGGTTTTCTCATACACCATATTTTGACCACAGTTTCCCCTCCTCCAGCTTCTCCCCACCTCGCCAGCCACCCAAATCCACAAGAAACTAAAGCAAATAAACCAAAAAAAAATCCAATAAGATAAAACAAACTTTTTAAAAGCCAATAAAAAGCACAAGAAAAGCATACACAGGTGAGGATGAGGAGACACACACCTGCACACAAGGAAATCCCATAAAAACACACCATCTGAAACCATGATATGTAATTCTTCTACATATTAAATAAATAAGATTTATTTATTTATTTCTTATGTATACAACATTCTGCCGCCATGTATGCCCACACACCAGAAGAGGGCACCAGATCTCATTACAGATGGCTGTGAGCCACCATGTGGTTGCTGGGAATTGAACACAGGACCTCTGGAAGAGCAGCCAGTGCTCTTAACCACTGAGCCATCTCTCCAGCCCCAATTCTTCTAATTTTTAAAAACAACTTCACAATGTATGTACTAGTTAAGCTGCTGCCTACTCTGTTGTCTTCCCTTTCTGCTTTAATGAACTGTGTTTATAGGTGTCATTAGATTTTGTCCCTGTATCATTCAGAAGATGCAGGCCCCAGCTCCACTCACAGCACAAACCCATCTGCTCACGATTCTCGCATCCTCCCCTCCTACTCCAGTCTCCCTGCGACTCTGGCTCCAGACACCTGGCCTTCGCACACACGTCTCAGATGACACCGTGTGCCCTCGCCTATGCCTCTTACCTGCCCATCTTCATCCCTGGCACTGTCTCCTTCCCTTCTCTGTCAGTTCTCTGTGCCCCTCCTTTGCAAGGCTACACAATGCTTACACTGGCATCCTTCCTATTCACTGCCATGTCCAGACCCAGGATGGCCCCTTGCAGGGAAAGAAGGCCACCTGCACAGAGACCCCTCCACTTTCCCCTCCATGTCTACCTCAGTTGGCTAACAGTAAATGCAGGAAGGGACCATAGTGAGAGTCATTTCCTACTCTCCATCAACATTTAGTCCTCCAGTCACCTAATCTAGCCCTGTATATGTTTGGAGGCACAGGTCAACCACAGTGCCTCCCAGGGCCCTGGACTTTGACTGTTTGCAGACTTTGCCCTGCCTGGGCCAGCGGGCTCTGGGTCAGCATGGCTGGTTGTGTCTTGCTGCTCCGGGGCCTCATTCTTGCCTTCCTCTTTACCCTTATCCTGCAGCAGGCGGAGCTTTCAGGTAGGTGCTTGCTGTTTTATTCTTTTAAGAAACATTTTCTTTACGCTGGGGTCTCATTCTATAGCCCAGGCTGGTCTGGAACTCACTATGTAGTTCAGGCTAGCTTCAGCTCTTGGCAATCCTCCTGCCTCAGTCTCCCAAGCGCTAGGACTCCAGGAATGAACCACCCGATCTAGCCATCTCATCCCATGGTCCAGCCCCAATGGTTCTGTAGATGATACTGTCTTTACGGGTCCTAAAGACAAGCCACTCCCTCGTGAAAGTCAGTATGGATCTCATTGCCCTGCAGTAAGAGCTGTTGAAGGTGACAGGGACCTATTGGGCCAAGGACAGCCTAAGTCATGCAGGACAAGACAAGGCTGGGCACTCCTTAGCCAAAGCTGGGTTGCAGCTTGACCATCTAGATGTCAGGGGTTCTTGTTCTGTGCTGAAGGACTTCCAGGAACAGCTAGCCTAAGCCTTGATCCATGCTGCTCTTTCCATCCTGGAGCATCTGAGCCTTCCATCCTGGAGCGCCTCTGTGAGTCTCTTCCGGGTCCTCTGTCTGTCTATGTCCTCCTTTCCCCCGCATCTGGCTGCAGTCATGGCTCCTCAGCTCAGGCGTGGTTCCAGACCACTAGCCTTTACTCTCTCTGACTTCTGCACCCCCTCCTTCCACACCTAACAGTCCTCGTCACCAGCCACTTTACGTTTGCTCAATGCCAACTCCTGTGAGGACGGCGCCCACATGGGCGAGTCCTGTCTGCTGGCTCTCAGCACCAGCCTGAGCCCCAAAGTAGGGACCAAAGTTCTCAGAAAAATTCCTGACGTCATCGGGTTGAGCCTGTTGAGTTTTGTGATCCAAATGTGCCACAATGGGGATCCATTTTAGCCAAATGAGGCTTCTTGGCATCTTACATACTGGTGTGGGAAAAAAAGTAACCAGACAGCTTGCATACTTGCCCTTGTCCTGTAGACAGGAGCTGAGTGCCCCTGGTGAGCAGGGCTGTGTCCCTAAGCCCTGTGGTCGCATCGCTGTCCCTAGGGTGGACACAGCCATCCTGTCACCTTAACACCAAACTGTGTGCATCTAGGGGTATCTCCGAGGAAATTGTCCTCTCCTCTGACCACTGCCCAAAGTATCCAAGATGGCAGCAGGGCTCCGTGGTACTCAGAACCCAGTACTGTCCTGTGATTGCACAGGAAGGCAAACTATGTAGGTCTGAGCTCTGAGTGAGCTCACCTGAGCACCCCCTCCCTCATGCTGTCTGTCTCCATTGCCTGCGCAGGACTCCTTCCTGTCCTGGAGAAGTTGCTCAGTAATCCTGGCATCCCCGTATTTGATGTTTACATAGGACCCTCTCCGACGTGTCTGTCCACAGGTGTTGTATTTTTGCAACACCGAGCTCGGAACATACCAGGATAGATCATGTCGAAGCAAATGGTGATGGGCCTGTCCTATGTCCTCCTGCTTCTGCGTGGACACCCACCTGCTGCTGATGATTGAGCATAGCCTCTCTGGGCCTGGATCCTCTGCCCACAAAATGCCAGTGTGTCTGCCTAACTCATAAGGGCCATCTGCTCACCCAACAAAAAGAAAGTACATGTCCTTCATAGAAATAACCCCGAGGACAGGCACAACCCAGGCCCTGCTGACCAGTAGCAAAGTGCAGGCACCAGGTAAGGCACTGTGTGAGACGGGGCTCCCACTCACTTTGCTGTGTCCCTCTGCAGTGTTTCTTCCAGTCTCGGAGGCAAACAAAGTTCTGGTGAGATGGAGACGGTCCGGTTCTTATCTTCTGGAAGAACTCTTCCAGGGCAACTTGGAAAAGGAATGCTATGAGGAAATCTGCAATTATGAGGAAGCGAGAGAAGTATTTGAAGACGACATTACCACTGTACGTGAGCCCCATAAGCCCTGAAAATGATGTCACTACTGTACGTGAGCCCCGTAAACCCCTAGGTGCATGCGAGTGCTAACTGGTCAGGCCCAACTGTATCAGAAAGCACGTTTAATTAGCCCATTTCCTTATGGTGAGGTTGGTACAAGCCTAACTTCACAGAAGAGAAGTCAGACTTAGAGGTGGGAACAAACTGGCGTCAGCAGCAGGTGACAATCACCCTCTAGACTCCTCCTAGTTGGGCTACCTAGCTGGGGAGACCTGCCCATCACACCACAACCAAATCGCCAAACTCCACTGTTTGCACATGTTGGGAAAATTTGAGAGAGAGAGAGAGACAGAGACACAGAGAAAGAGGCACACACATGCAGGCCCGTGCACACACACTGTAAGAAAATTTTCCATGGTCTACTCTGGATAAGGTAAATCCTTTTCTTACACCTGTACACACTCTAACAATCAGGTGAGCATTTGGCATATTCCTTGCAAGATTATCAGAAGGCAGGAAGAGGGAGTCAAAACTTAAGGGGCAGTGGCTATTTTCGTGTAAATACTTCAGAATACAGTTGGAAAATATTTAATAACAATTTTCCAGGCTGGGGTGTGGCATGGTGGTGGTGAGCTTATTTAGCATGTAGCTCTGGTTCAGTCTCTAGGATTGCAGTAGTTTTATATGCTAATGTAGCAATATTTAAACTGGTTGTAAATAAAACATGGACTTCTTTTTTTATTTTTTTTTAAAACATGAACTTCTTATCGATAGAGTGTTTAAATATTTTTTAATTATAGTTTCTAAAGACTCACAGGGGGTAGAGGATCCTTCTGAAGCAGTGCATCTGTCATTGGTAAAGGTAGTGAATGGCTTTTAAAGGAGCCCACCCTGAATTTGCTCATTTCCTGCGGGAGGGGCAGAGCAATTGTGACGTTATCCACATATCATTAGAAGTTCTAGTATGGTTTGGGGACACACCACAAATAGCTCATTTGGATATCCCACTCCAGCCTCCCCCACAAACATTTATAATTTTAACAGTGTACTTCTAAAAGAAAAAATGGGGATTTCAGAGCATCGCCAGGCACCTCTGTAGAATGAGGTAGAGAGCAGCCGGGAAGGAGCCGTGTAGCTTTGTGTCCTCACACACAACCCCCTCCCTCCCCAGGAGACATGGTGAGTAACCTGGCAGAGAATATGCCACTCCTGTTCAGTGTGAACAGGCTGTAAAATCATGCACAGAAATTCCACATTCTCCAAATGACTGAGTACAACCATGTTTTCTTAGCCCTGAGTCCATCCATGAGAGACTGGATACAGAAATAAATGCTCTTACTTTTTGCCTTGGCAGGAAAGATTCTGGAAACAGTACAGGGGTAAGTGCTTTCTCAGCTCTCTGGCCTGGTTGAGACTCAGGACAGTCTTCACTGGGGCCCATGGATTCATGTTCTAACCCTCCTGTGTCCTGATGTCTGCCCAGGGAAGGACATTCGTCCCAAGGACCCCATTAGCATGACCACAATGAGGCCTCTGGTTTCACTGTGCTGATATCTGGGTGTTCCTAGGCAGTTGGTGCTCAGGCAAAAGACAGGAGCCCTCCCCCATCTCACAGCTCATCCTACTTCTGGGAAGGGGCATGCTGTAGGCCAGAAGATGGATCAGATTTGAGAGAACTGTGGCCGTTACCCAGATGTTTGTCTTGGGGTCTGCTCTGTAGGCTATCCTCAGGAGGAGCATAGGGTGGGTGTTGGCAGAAAGACATGTACAAGTGAATGGAGACCACGTAGTGGGTGGGAGCAAGGACACACTTCGAAATGAGTAGAAGGTCCTGGGGTGCACGACAGTGATGGTGAGAGCTTGGGGGTTGGGAGCACGTGGCACCCAGTGGACAGGAAGCACCTGGAACTTGGCATCCTCTTCTCTAGTACAGCAAGTTTAGGATGGTCCTGGCTCAAGGAGTCCATAGCGCAGTCTCAGAGGCCCTTCTGCTTCCACAGGTGGCTCTCCGTGTATCTCCCAGCCCTGCCTCAACAACGGGACATGCAAGGACCACATCCGCAATTATAGCTGCACGTGCTCCCCTGGCTACGAGGGCTGGAACTGTGCAATAGGTGAGGTACCATCCACGCGCAGTCCATGGTGGGGCTTGCTGAGAGACAGCAGCCTGCTCAGGCAGAAAATTGTAGAAGCATTATGTTTGTAGCTTAATAAATAAAGCTTGCCTGAAGATCAAGGAGTAAAACAGCCCCACTGGTCAGCCTTACAGATCAGGTAGTGGTAACATACACCTTTAATCCCAGTAGCCACACTAGTTGCCATAGAAACCAGGCAGTGCATGCCTTAAATCCAGTGGTGCATGTCTTTAATCCCAGAGCAAGAGAGGAATATAAAACAGGAGGAAACAGGTCTCAGTCTCATTCTGAGATTCCTGGAGGCAACATCGCTGTTTTGGATTGAGGTAGAGGTAAGAACCAGTGGCTGGCTGTTTGGCTTTTAGGACCTTCTGGTTGAACCCCAATTTCTCTCTCTCTGAGATCTTATTAATTGTGCTTCAGAGAAGGGTGCCCTGGGAACCTTGTCACACTCATCCCAGGAAACTCTTTGGTTCCCCTATTCTACCCCATCCTGGAAATCATGCCACAGGTGCTGGCTGCATTCTGTGACCCTCTGCCCGGCCCCTAGCCCTCTTGAAATTTTCATAGCATAGGGTCTCCTTTTCTCCCCTTTCCCAACCATCCACCTCCCAATCCATAGTCCACACACAAGTTGGAAGAGGTGCACACAGATGGGTCTGACTGACATGCCAGTCAGGGATACTCTAGAGAGAGAAAAAGCAAAGCAAAGCTTCAAAAGCCCCCTCCCCATTTTCACCTATAGGATTTGACCGTAGGGTCTCATACACGCAGGCACACCTTCCCACTGAGTTACATCTCTAGGCCTATTTTTTTTTTGTTTGTTTTTTTCGAGATAGGGTTTCTCTGTGGCTTTGGAGCCTGCCCTGGAACTAGCTCTTGTAGACCAGGCTGGGCTCAAACTCACAGAGATCCGCCTGCCTCTGCCTTCCGAGTGCTGGGATTAAAGGCGTGCGCCACCACCACCCGGCTCTAGGCCTATTTTTGACTGGGGTCTCAATATATTCCCCAGACTGCCCTTGAACTTGCTAAGCATGGGGCAAGAGAGGTAGCTCAGAGGTTAAGAGGATGGCCTGCCCTTCCAGGTTTGATTCCCAGCATCCACACGGCAGCTCGCAACCTTCTATAACTTCAGTCCCAGGGGGATCTAGCACCCCCTCTGGCCTCTGTGGGCACTGCACCCATATGGTATACAGACACATATGGGCAAAACATCCCTCTACATAAAAAATAAAAATAAAGGAACTTGCTGTGTAGTCCAGACAGGCCTTGAACTTATGATTCTCCCAACTCAGACTTCAGAGTAGCTATGATAGGTAGACCTGTACCACCAGAACTGACTAAGAATAGTCCTAAAATACCCATGCAAATAGGACATCATAGGGCCAACGGGATGAATTCCTGGTAATTGTCAACTACAGAAACAAATGCATGTACCTTTTTCTGTGTCTCTGTTGCTCAGAATCAGCTCTCTGCGAGAAAAGTTTCTTTAGCCCAGATCTTTGCTCTCAACTCCAGACTCCCACACTCCATCACCTCCCTGGCAATGCTTTCTGGGTGTCCCACTTAAACTTCAGCCCCACCTCAGTTGTTCAGCCACCAACACTGGGCTCTGACCCCCTCTTGGTCCCATTTCTGCTCTTTGAAGGAACAATCCAAAGACAGCAGCTTTTGCAGTGGAAAAGGAAGAAGCTAGGGACATATATATGATACTAGTAAGATGTCCAGGTAACTCCGCTGAGGCCAAACATCTTACTGCATCTCCGTGGACATACCTGGGACACTTGAGAGTGGGAAGCTTCCCATGAAAACTGGCAAGCTAGAGAGGATGAGGACCTTGGATGTAGCTCCATGCTTATATTTTCTTTGTACGTGTAACATACAAGGAACACTAGGACTGGCGAGTCAGACCCATGCACAAGACAATGACATTGGCTGTTCCCCATCGGCATGGCTGGTTTTAGCTTTTTCTTCCTTCTCAGCTACAAATGCATGTCACCTGGAGAGGACGGATGGGTGCCAGCACTTCTGCCATCCAGGGGAGTCATCCTATGTGTGCAGCTGTGCGAAGGGCTACAAGCTGGGCAAGGACCACAAGTCATGCAGTCCCAATGGTGAGTCCTCCCAGAGGCAGGCCATCTCCCCTCCATGCCCCCTCCTTCTGCCATCATGCTTACGGGTTGGAGTGTTGTTGCTCACGGGATGTAATTGCTGACTCAGGGTCCTGGCCTCCACATTAGAGTAACCGCAGTGTTGGAAGTGCTTTGTGTCAGGAGGCCTATTGCCCTATTATCCAAACTGTCCCCTCAAATAAGCCTGGGTGCAGGCAGTTCAGCTTCACCTTGCTCCCCATGGCCACCAATGATCTCAAGTCTACTAGCATTCAGATGAGACTTCCGGCTAGCACCACTGTAGACCCCACATCCTCTTGGAAACCACTAATTTTCTTCTCATGTTGCCACCACGGATGAAGACAAGTGTGCCTGTGGTACCGTGACTTCCGAAGACATTAGAGGCTGCCAAAGTCCACCTAACTTCCCATGGCAGGTAACAGCTTCTGTTTTGTTACGAACTTCATTTGTTATTTCCATATTTTTGCCAAAAACAGATGACGACCAAGCGAATTGGGAATAAACTCTGAGCTTTGTGGGCCCTCGTGGAGCCACGAGCTCAGCTCTCTGCAGCATTTGCTCCACATCAGAAGTGTGCATTGGTTGCAGCCATCTGGCTACACCATGTAACCAATAGCCAATCTCTATATTTGTGCCCTGTGCTGCAGCCCAGCCCCAGGGGACATGGCTATCTGTGCACAGCCTCTGATACACACACACACGCACACGCACACACACACGGACTCCACAACACTCTGTCTCACTCCCATTTCTCCTTATTCTCCTTTTCCATTGACTGACTTAGAATGTAAGCATTCAGGGCCTGCTCGCCTGATGTTGCTCTTGGCAGGGACCAATAATATCTAACTTGTTAATGATATATAGATCTTTTCCTTGTTCCTCAGTTTTATGCCCCTCACTGTTTGGTATCAGCTACTTGGCCACTAATTTAGTCTTTGCTTGCTCTACTTGTAACTCTGCAAAATGGGTATTGCTTTGTCTTGTGGTTTTATGATACCCTTCTTGGCTTTGATTTCCCTATTTTCCACCTTGTTCACCTCTTGGGTCGCTGTGGCAAATTTTGATCTCTAGATCTTAATATGCAATAGAACATCTTGTTCAGTAGGCTATAATACTCACTATGCAGACAGCTAAGAAGTTTTCAATGGTCATACTAATACAAGTAAAAACAGGGGAAAATACCTGCAATATTTTAGTTCAATATAAATATATACTAAATTTTTATAAATATAAAATTTATCAGATTTTAATTTTCTTTAAATGTATACATATGAGCAAAATCAAATGAATTCAGTACTCTGTGTGTGTGTGTTTATAGCAATAATAATTAAAGAGGAAGAGGTCATGATTTGCGAGGGAGATGGGGGAACACACACCTCATATGTACATGTGTTTAAGGTTGACCACGTGGGATGGGGTAATCTATTAGGGAGCTCATCCCTGGAGAAAATTGATTCTTCCTCTCTTAGTACTCATCAATTGTTCTTTATCTAAGGGTGGGGATCTGTGGAATTTCTTTATCCACATTAGCATGTCAGCTGGTATCATTATGCATGTCTTCTTTAGACTATATTGTTGAGATTTTATGGATGTAGTTTCCCTGTCGTGTCTAGAACACATTATCTCACAATAAGCATCCTTGTCCTCTGGATTTTATTTTTTCCCACTACCTTTCCTGAAATTCCCCCTCTGAGCCTTAGGTATAGGGGTTACATTGAAGATATACCAACTAGGTTAGAGGACCAGTTATGGACTTCTGTCCAATCTCCATCTGCCACAAAAAGAAGCTAGAATTGCATTTATCAGGCTGTTCATGAACACAGCTAGATCTAGGAGTATGAACATGGTCCAGGTGAGTAAGATTCCAGGCTCCTCCCTGTCTTAATCTGCAATATCTAATCTGATGTTAATCCCACAATCCATACACCATAGCCATCATCTACACGTAACTTAGGCTTTTTTCTCTTCTTTGTCTATTATTATTTCTTTGAGTTCTGGAATAGTAATTGCTGCTCCATCATCTTGCCTGCCCCTAACAGTCTTGAGTCAGCTCCATTATCCTGCCTGCCCCTAACAGTCCTGAGTTGGCTCCATCGTCCTGCCTTGTACCTAACAGTCCTGAGTCAGCTCCATCATCCTGCCCACACCTAACAGTCCTGAGTCAGCTCCATCGTCCTGCCTGTACCTAACAGTCCTGAGTCAGCTCCATCGTCCTGCCTGTACCTAACAGTCCTGAGTCAGCTCCATCGTCCTGCCTTATACCTAACAGTCCTGAGTCAGCTCCATTGTCCTGCCTTGTACCTAACAGTCCTGAGTCAGCTTCATCATCCTGCCTTGTACTGAAAGTCCTGAGTCAGCTCCATCGTCCTGTCTGTACCTAACAGTTCTGAGTCACCTTGGTTGACTTTCTCCCCAGTATGGAACATGGGTAGTGTGTTGTTTATTTTCCTGCCTGGTGACTAATGGGTTGCAGAACTATAACTCATTCACTCCAGAAAGCTTTGTGTTCTATAACATGCTTCAGGTATGCTCTGGAACATGGTTAAGATGCCTGGAAACAGATTAATCCAATCACACCTTGCTTTTAGACTCTGCTGGGGAAGGATGGTGCAGTGTTCTGGGTTGGTTCTATGGCTTCCCCTACAGAGAAAAGACCCTGATGTTCTACTACATGCTTGGCCACAGTTTCAACTGGCTGGCATAGCACACTATTTCAGCCTTCCTGAGCCCCAGAACTGTTCCCTCTCACCCTTTAGGGTTAACTTCCCTGGCCTTAAGTAGTTTCTCTTTACAAACGCATGTGCTCATGAAGACTCCTGAAAACTGGCAGAGCCTGCAGCTCCCCCAGAGTCCACCCTACAACTGCAGCTAGTGTGTCTCCTGGAACTCTCTACTTCCTTGCCATTCCGGCCTGCACCATGCAAACTCAGGACTCACAAAAGCTCTGGCCCCTGAAAGATCATGACCCTGGTGGCCAGTCTCTCAATTCTGTCTTGTTCCAGGGGGAAGGAAAATCTGACAGCCATTACTCGTCCTTAGCCAAGAAGGGCCTCTGTGTCTTCCAGAGGTGACAGAGTACTGGTGGCTGTGGAAGAGGCAGTGGGGTGTAGACACTGACTGTCCCTGGTGCCCCAGACAGCCACTCAGACTTACTGGTCCCTATCTTACACCGGCTGCTAATAGTCATTTTCTTTTTTTAAGGTCAAGTTAACAGACTCCAAAGGAATGGACTTCTGTGGCGGTGTTTTAATACAGGAAGACTTTGTGCTGACAACAGCAAAGTGTTCATTACTCTACAACAATATAAGTGTAAAAGCAAGTAAGTATTTCTTTCATGAATTTTCTAAGACGTTATTATAAATAAAAGGAATAAACCAACAGGAATAAAATGGAAAATTTTCAATTTTGTTTCTAAAGCAAGGCACAAAATAGCTTCAGTAAAACCGAGGTGGTCATAAAATCATGTGCACACACAGAACGAGACATGTCCAGTTAGAGTGTAGACACGGCATGCCAGTGCTAAGTAGCATGGGACAAATCTCAGCAGTAGAGCACCCACCTGGACACAGAGGCCTGGCCAGGGCCAGAGGAGTGGGTTCAAATTCCCCCTCCCCACGATCTTGGGCTGCTGCCCTATCTCACCTCAGGACATATCTGTAGCCTCAGTTTCCATCCCTACAACCTGGACAGTCCTTTCTCCCCACTGCAATGTTCCTATCATCAGCTTGGAGATGCTCAACAGCAAGTGTGAGCCTGGAAGTGAGCACGTCTCACTCTTTACCCTTAAATACTTGTGTGGACAAACAAGCAGCTGGGACTCATCCTGAAAGAGCTAAATGCCTGAGAAGTCCCGAGCGGCCATGTTCAGACGGGCCTGGAGATGTTCCTTTTCACCGCTGCCTGTTTACTAACCATCCCCAGAATAAAACCTTGCCTTTTTCAGAGGTCAGTGTGAGGAGGCCACGAATTCGAGTTGGCCTGGTCCATTCTGTGGTCTGCATTCAAGTCCCGGAAGAACACTGCCTCTGCCCCTCAGGGTTTCACTGAGAAATCCACAGTTCTTGGAAGCTCGCTATCTCACCCGTGAAAACAAAACTTTCTAAGTTGGTTGGTTGCTCATGATTTCAGGTGCTGGCCAGATGATTGGGGTCAGGAGCACTCATGTGCACGTGCGTTACGATGAGGAGTCTGGGGAAAACGACCTCTCCCTACTGGAGCTGGAGGAGCCCTTGCAGTGTCCCAGCTCTGGGCTCCCTGTCTGCATCCCAGAGAGGGATTTTGCCGAGCATGTCCTCATCCCTGGAACAGACGGTCTCCTCAGCGGCTGGACGCTCAATGGCACAGACCTGGGTACCACACAGATGATGCTTCCAGTCACACACGCGGATGGGGAGGAATGTGAACAGACCCTGAATGTGACTGTCACAACGAGAACAAGCTGTGAGAAGAGCAGCGTGGTGACTGGGGCTTGGGTGGAGGGGAGCGTGGTGACCCGAGAACACAAGGGGACCTGGTTCCTCACAGGGATCCTAGGTTCACCACCCGCACCAGAGCAGTTGCATGTGCTCCTCACCACAGTCCCAAGATACTCAATGTGGTTTAAGCAGATCATGAAGTAACCGAAATCCAACAACATGGCTGCAGGGTGGTCAGATCCTGCCATAGTTAACTGGAAGGGAATGTTGCTTTCCTTGGAACTTTGAAATCTTCTTTATTCTTGAGAATTTCATATGCACGTGTAATGAAATATGACCACATCTATGCCCCATTTCCCTTCTGCTCGCCTTACATTCCCCTCAACATGTCCCTCCTGAAGAGTCCAAGAATAAGAAAATAAAAATGTAGATTCCAAAAATAAGAATGTAGAAATAAAAAAATATAAAGTTATAAGTCTAGGGGAATGAGAACAAACTGTCAGCAGATTTCTCAGTAGATCAAGGGTCAGTCATTCACAGTGAGCTATTTTCTCAGACGCTTAAGAAGCCTCCATCAGCCTAGGTCATTTCATTTTACAACTGGCTGTTCTATTTACAAGGCCAGAGCTTCTCTCTGCAAACTGAGAGTAGTGTCCTGGCCATCCCTGATGAACGACAGATGTGAACTGAGTTAACCTCTAGGAGACAGAGATACTGACCTCTGGGTTAGGCATTGTCTCTGTTATGGAAAACTGGCACCATCAAAGGGGGGGTCCCTGGGGCTTCAGTATACATTGCCTGGAGGAACCAGGAGACAATGGACAAACAATGGTTTAATTAATGAGCTGTGATAATGGAGGTTATAAAGCATGGCAGTCTGCGCCTGAGTTTTACCTTGAGATAGTGTGAAAAGCTTTCTGCTATCTTCTAAGTTCCCAGCCTAAGAACCAATTATTCCGATTTATCAGCCCTCTGGTATTACTAGCAGACTTTCTCTGACTAGTTGCTAAAGACACCTGTTTTCTTGCAATTAGTGACTTTTGCTGTAATCTACTCTGAAACATTCATGATAGCTGCCTAGTTACCCATTGACGTTAGAACTCACTCCCCTCCTTCGGGTCTACGTTAGGGACCCACGGGTGGGGGCAAGATAGTAAAAATTCCTTTGTTCAGACCTAATGCTTGGTGCCCTAACTATAAAAGGTGGGTTCAGAAACTAGCCTTTTGCCACAGCCTAACAAACACCATCTCTGACTGTGGTCTCAGCTAGCTGATAAGCTTCTGTGCCCCGCGGTGTTTTTTAGTTTTTATTTTTTTTTTAAGTTTGCTTCTGGTTTATTAGACTTGGTGGTGTTCTCATCTTTGTGCAATCCCCCTGGACCCAACACCTCCCACGTGTCTTTTTTGATAGCCCAGTAAGTTCTGTGAGTGCCACTTCGCATGCACACGTGTTAAGATGAGGAGTTGGGGAGACCATTTCACTGCTGGAGCTAGAGAAGCTGTGTGTGTGGTGTGGGGCCATCCACTGGAGCACCCTCAAAAACGATGACTGGAGCACCCTCAAAAACGATGACTGGAGCACCCTCAAAAACGATGACTGGAGCACCCTCAAAAACGATGCTTTGCAGCTATCAGTTGGGAGTGGGGTATGGCGCACACCCCAACCCAACCCCTCTATGCCAGTCTTGTCTGGCCTGACCTTGTGCAGTGTTGGCCAGGTCACATGGATGCTGCAAGTCTGTAAATGGAACCATCACGCTGTGTCCAGAAGACAGCATCTCATGGCAGCCCTCCCACTTTTCGGCTCGTATATTCTTCCCGCTTCTCTTCCACAAAGTTTCCTGGGTATTGGTGGAGGAGGTGAGGGCACAAGGGGATGGGGAGAGTTCATTAAAATGTTCCTTTTAGGACTGAACAGTCTCTTGTTCTCAGAACTTGGACCAATTATGCATCATTGCGTTAATTGCTGCCTATTATAAAACAAACAAACAAAAAACCCTCTCTGACCAAGGTGGAGAACAGTCCAGATCTATGTGGAAAACACAAATATTTAGAAGACCATTTTTAACTTTTTTCTTTTTAGACAGGGTTTCTCTGCGTAACAGCCCTGGCTGTCCTGGAACTTGTTTTGTAGACCAGGCTGGCCTCAAACTCACTGAGATTCGCCTGCCTCTGCCTCCCTGAGTGCTGGAATTAAAGGCATGTGCCACCACTGCCTGGTATAGAATACAATTTTTAACATGGTTGTTTTAGCAAAGTAACATTAGCATAGCCCTAGGGCTTATGACCAGCTCAGTCGTAAGTTGTTGACCAAGATTATAGTTCCAAACATGAAATCTCTCCTGTGGAGCAGGCCTCAAATTCAACTAGAAAGCAGTTAATTACCCCATACTAGCTATACCATGATTGCACCAGTGGGCATATCTAGCCTGGCATGTCAATATTGTGGATTCAGGGTCCAGCACTGGACTAAGATCATTGATGCCTTTGCTCCCCCTGCAGCTGGCACAGCACCTTCTGGCAGTATGAAAGCTAGCTGGCAGGGAGTTTCCTTGGGTTTGTTAAATAAAACCAGTGTCAGTTGTTAATCTGCTGAGCTACTTAGTGGAAGCTTAACAGTGAGGGGCTGTGAACATGTGGTTGTGGCATACTTGGTCTGACACATACTAGAACAAACATCTCTGGGATAGAGGTGTCTCAGAATTACCAGTGAGACAAAAAAGGCAGCCTAATTCTTGAATGTGCTTGGTCCATTGCTGGGCAAAAGCAGGTTTAGTATTAGAAGACAATCATGGTCCTCCTGATAAGGCTGTGGCTAGACACTCTGGGTGGAGAAAAGCCCCTCAGCAGGCTCCAGGGAGTGTTGGAGCCTCTCAGCTCAAGTCATGTGGTCAGTGAGACTGTGCCTTGGTATCCTCATCTCTGAGAGGAGCCTGGCTGTGATGATGTGACCCTGCCTTTAATTCCAGGACTTGAGAGGCTGAGAAATGTCCCATATTTGGAGACAGCCTGGGCTGTCGTGTAAGACCTTGTCTAAGGGACAGGGTGTGAGCATTTGATGTTGTTGCGAAATAGCCACAATAGCATATGGGTCTGTGTGCCCACAAACCACGGCTCCACACACAGAACGCAGAACAACGTACAAAAATGCTACACAGAGGTTCAACTACTTACCACTTCAAACTGTCTATGTTTGACTTGGGATGTCACTGTTTAATAAACTACCTGGAGATGTCTGAAAATTTGATTCTGTTGCTACTAAACTCAGAAAGAATGGAATCCAGGATGCTCATAGGAATGCCAATATTTGAATCATTGCAAGGATAACACTTCATCAGAAGTTGGGGGTGCTTACCCACCCTGCTGAACAGCTTTGCATGATAGCTCGGCATGAGGGCAGTGCCAGACCTGTACACAAAGGAGACAGCAAGGCAGGCTCAGCTCTGGTGGAGCTCACCCACCCTCAGGACGCTGGTGCAACACCACAAGTGCTGGATGATTTTGCTGCTGCACGGGCGCGCTGATGACGGAGCCGCTGCACGAGCGCGCTGATGATGCAATCACATACAGAGCAAGTCCTGTACTCTGTGCCCCCATAGGGAAGGACACTTAAGTTCCACCACAGCTCATCTGGACAAGGACAGCTTCTGAACATGACAACTCTGCAGAGGCCAACTTAGTTAGCTTTTCTTAGTGTGTTTCTCATCAAGAACATGAGCCTCCCACGGTGACACAGACCTGCAGTCCCAAGCACTCAGAAGGACACAGAGGCAAGAACATGTTCAGGACAGCATGGTCCACACAGAGCTCCAGACCAGCTGGGCTACGTCAAAAGACTCCACTCAACAAATAAATGAAACAAAACAACAAGCATGCGCATAACACCAGCACCCAGAGGAAATAAATACTCTCAAGCAGCAGGAAAGTGTCCAGTGCTGAAGGGTAAACTGTGCCCAGAATCCTTCTGCCGAAGGCCAGAGGAAAGGTCTCACAAGCGATTAAGTTCCATGCAGCTGCAGAGTGAGGGCCTGAGGAGGAAGAGGCAAGGGACAGCCAACGGTATCTTAGAAGGGACCGTTATCAGAGCCCAACTGTCTTCAGAGCAGTCAGGAAATGAGCTTAACACCAGACTAAATTCTGCTTCTTTAAAGAAGAAATGTATTTACTTCTCTGTGTGTGTGCCTGAGTTTATGTGCACATGTGTACAGGAGCCCACAGAGGCCAGAAGAGGGCACTGGATTCCCTAGACCTGGTGGTCCAGATGGCTGTGTGGGGCCATGTGGATGTGGGAACCAAACCCAGGTCCTCTGACAGAGCAGTGATTGTTCTGACAGCCCCAAATTCCATTTTTTTTTTGAGAGAGAGAGAAAAAGTTTGCAAAATCTTATTTAGTTGTGTGTTGACCATATAATGCTTTGCATGGGGCCTTCTCTAAGTGATGTTAATGGTTGTTAATATATCCTGTGATACTTCACTGGAGAAAACTGCTTTTTCCCTTGCAAGTGGGTTTCAGCTGAAGATAGATTCTTGGTTAGGAATGAGACTGGTGTGTTCTGTTTTGGAATCATATCTGACTTAAATATGGCCAAGTCTTGTGTATTCTGCCAGGTTATGTATGAGTTAAGATGAGTATCTATCCTATTCTGTCTAAAAGACACTGATGGATACCTTGCTCAGCCTAGATATAGAAGGCCTTGGACCTCCCCCAAAGCAATGTGCCTTACCCTCTCTGAGGAGTGGATGGGGGCTGGGGTGGAGTTGGGCAGGTGGAAGGAATGGGAGAAGTGGGAACTGGGATTGGTATATAAATTGAAAAAAAAAGATTGTTTTCTAAAAAAAAAAAAAGGTACAATAAAATAGATTGCTAATTCAAGGAGCAGACATGTCTCTCTGTCATAGAAAGCCTTTGGTTATTATAATATTTTAAATGAAATATACTGTAGCTCTTTGGAATGTTTGAAGATCACTGTCTGACTTCTTGCCTCCCATGGCTCATCACTCAGCAGAATGTGGATAACTGCAGACCCCTTCCCCGTGGGGCTCAGGGAGCTGTGCAGGAGAGGAGGTAGGAAAACCGCAGGAGACTGCGGGGATGGGTGACTCCAAATGCCACGTTTCTAAAAGGGGCCTCAAGTTAATCAAGCATTTTGAGCTCACAAAATGCTCAGGTTGTGTATGAAAATAGACATATCAAGAAACATACAATAATGTGTTTTGTATAAATTTGATTTACTTTTAAAAAAAGATAAAGTTACAAAATGTTACAAAGACAGCCTCCACAAACAATACACAAACTGAAGCACAGCTGCCTGCTTCCTGGTAGTTCACAGAAGCAGCCAGGAACAGGGGTGTTTGTCCACCTAGAGAAAGGATTCCAGGTCTTGGCAAAGCCGGCACGAGTTAGGACCACGGAGAACACGGCGACCGCCTCAGTGGGCTACGACAGGTGCAGCAGGAGCGCCCTCCATCTGCAGGGTCTGGGCATCAGCACACTGTGGACAGTGGGGGGAAAGGGTTTTGCTTGCTGACAACCAGTTTCTGATGCTGATGGGAGATGTAGCCTTTAATGTGACCCTGAAACAGAGAAATCAGATCAGCTTACATCAAATATGCCAGGGGACACCATGATGATGAAAACCCCTCTCCCCTGGGGATGGCAGCTTAAGAAACACAGATGGTAGAGAATACAAAATGTGGGTTATGCCTCTCTCTTACACAGACCCTTGGGAGGCCCTTTGAATAGTATCTCCCGGGAAAACAGTTAGTTCCATCAGAAACTGCCCACAAATAGGTCTTTTGATGACATCAGCGCCACACTAAAGGTCTGCTGAGAACAGGAAAGACTCACGCACCATATATATCAAGTTGGCCAGAATGCACTGGACTTCATCAATGTCTACATCTTCCACATGCATGAATTTCAAGGCGACCAGAAAGGCATCTAGAGACAGCTGATGAGTTTTGAGTAGTAAATACCTACAGAGGAAGAGAAATTACCATAATTAATAATAGGACTCAGTGCTTCAAGGACCAATGCGGAGCCCTGAGCAGGTAAGAAATGACATCATTTAGTGAACCTATGTTCACACATATTTTAAGTTCCCACTGATTAGATGTACCCCAGAACACACCCCACAAACAACAGCTGTTAAATACAATCATATATAAGCTTCCTACTGCAAACAGCCACTATTTCTGATAGATTGCCATCAGCTAACACATTTAACTCCTGGACACACACAGCAGTGGGAAAGATAAGCCAGCTGCTAGAGAAGGAAAGAGAACAGTCAGCCCCACAGCTCGGACACGCAGAAGCTATCCTGCACCCCAAGCTAAAGTTGAGTCTTCTGCCAAGCTATGTCATACAGGCCTTCAGGGTCAGCTTCTGTCCCATGAGGGGCAGGATACCGCCCCACAGGCCACAACAGGTTGCATCATCTGCCGCAAGGCTTCCATTTGCCAGACACCCCATTTTCTTTTTTGCTTGTGCATGCGCACGCACGTGTGTGTGTGTACGCTGTCTGCACACCTGTGAGTGCAGTTGTGTAGAGTTCAGAGAGCAACCTCAACTGTCAGTCCTTGTCTGCTTGTGTGTGTGTCTGTGTACGCTGTCTGCACACCTGTGAGAGTGCAGGTGTGCAGAGTTCAGAGAGCAAACCTCAGCTGTCAGTCCTTGTCTGCGTGTGTGTGTCTGTGTGTACGCTGTCTGCACACCTGTGAGAGTGCAGGTGTGCAGAGTTCAGAGAGCAAACCTCAGCTGCCAGTCCTTGTCTTCCGCCTGCTGCTATAGGGTCTCTATCGCTACTGTTTTACACCTCATGTGTCAGGTGAGTTGCTCCGCCAGCCCAGCTTTCACATGGGCTCTGGTTCCAACTCTGGTCCACAGGCTCGCAGAGCAGCACTCTGCCCACTCAGCGTCTCCCCAGGCACACTCACACTTTCTTGAAGAGGTTCCTGTAAGTGATGATCTTCAGCTTCTCCAGGATGAGGAAGATGCCACAGCGGATGAAGAAAGTCTCGTGCTTTGCCAGCGCCTCATTGAGCAGCAGCAGATTGCCCTCACTGGGCAAGAGAAACACCACATGGGGCACAGAGCAAAGGCCCAGAAAGAGAGGTCAACATGGTTTCTGGTACACGTGTGCAGTCTCTATTAGCCTCCTGAAAACAGTGCCAAGGATGGACCTACCTGACAGCCTTGGTCACTTCTGAGAACTGCATGAGGTGGTACTTCCTCAGGAGCTCAATGGTTGGCATGTGACCCTAGGACAGAAGGTTAGCTCTCCATAACACAAACACTTTCACTTTGAAGACATGTGTACGTGTGTGTGTGTGTGTGTGTGTGTGTCACACATATGCAAGCGCCCAGAGGCCAGAAGAGGGCATCTGATCCCCAGGGCGGGAGCTGCAGGAGTTATGAGCTACCTGAAAAGGTTGCTGGGGACCGAACTCAGGTCCTCTGCAAGAGCAGCAAGTGTTCTTAACCCCTGAGCCATCTCCACTCCTAACATTTTGCTTTAACAGAGCTATGATCAGTAAATCTCTTATCAGGAAATTAACTTTAAACAAACCAAAACATAGCAAACCAAACTTAAGAAGCTGAACAAGGATTTAACATCCTGGCTGGACCAGTTAGATGCTCAGCAGGTCAAGGCACTTCCCACCAACCTGATGACCTGAGTTCAATTCCCACATAGCGGAAGGAGAGAATGAGTCCCGACAGCCATTCTCTGACCTCTACGAGCACTGTGGCATGAACACCCACACAAATAAACATAAAAATTCAAAATGGAGCAGGAGAGTAGAAAGAAGTGACTCTGACCAGGAAATAAGGAAGCCTGGATACCACAGTTCTGTGACTCAGTGGCTATGACCTTGATCTTGACCCTCTCGTGAGCCTATCACTCATGGAACAAGGGGCAGGTGGTAACTGAGGCGCCAGGATAAGCATAGGAAACGTCTCTCAGAGGAGTTAGCCGAAAATGGTCACCTCACCCTTCAGTGGGATGGGGAGTGGGGGAGGGGCAATGCCACTGCTTTCCCTTTATAAACAGCCGTATGCAGCTCTATTCTCTCCTCTCCTCCACCCTCTCCCCACCTCATCACTATGCACTAGTCTTAGATGAGAAACAAGCAGCACTTTACTTTGATGCTATACCAGTCTATCTACCTATGCGGCTTTCCCATTCAAGGATCAAAAATGAACTTTGGGGTGATATCCACCTGCAGTCCCATCAACTGGGAAGTGGAGGCAGAGAGATCAGAGTTCAAGGACAGTCTTGGCTGCATTAAGTTTGAAGACAACCTGAGCTACATAAGACTGTCTCAAAAGAAGCAACATAGCAGCGCTCCCATTGAAGGGCTTGGAGCTGTGTGGGCACGCCATGCATGCGTGTGCAAGCTCTGCTCCGGGGCTGTGCTCACGTGCAGCATGTCATTCAGCACACCACTGCTGTAAGCCCGCCACCGCAAGCTCCTGAGACTGCTACCAATCACTCACAAGCAGCATCTTCACGGGCAGCAGGTAGATCAGAATCATCCTCTTGTTCTTCTGGCTGGAGCGATGGCAGTGCTCAAAGGCAAACGACAGGTACTCCTCCGCTGCAGAGAGCAGGCCCACATGTCAGACCCAGTACACAGCCTAGCGCACACCTCACGCCCATTCTACCACAACCTCTGTGCAGAAGGCAACACTGCTTCCCTTTCCCATGGCAGCAACAGCAGCCCAGCCTCATTCCTGGCACCAGTGCCTCTCCTCAAGTCAAATCCACAGCACCAAATTCAACAAGAATTAGTCTGGACATCCTTGGCCTGCCAAGGTGCAATGGATGGATGGCCTACTTAACAAGAAACTCTGTGAATTAACTTCTATTGAGATTCTAATTCACTACAATCATCTGCAAATCTTTGAGATTAGCGTTTACAGCTGGAAAAAAACAAATGCAACAGCTTCAATAACACACTAATCAGGTCTCAGAAGTGGAGAAAACACACCACATGAAGCATGCGAAGCTCCTTCCACCAAACTGCCAGGTGCTTCAAACAAGATCTTCCTACTGGACTCTAAGTCTGCCCTGCCCTCGTCTAAAGGAGATTCTATTTCGCGTAGACAGTTTGAACCTAATAGGTTTAAGAATACAAGAAACATCCCGTTTGCCAAGAGGCTCTACCCTCAGGCAGACTGCCGGTGACACCCAGTACAGACCTCAGAAGATTCAACCCACTAAGGAGGCCGCTAAGACAGTGAGCAGAAGCAGCCTGAAGGTGCAGAGCACAGCAGCTTTAGGAGACAGAGACGTCCCCAAACAGGCGAGCCCTGCCGAGCCAAGCTTGGTTGAGAACTGGGAAAGAATTAGAAGGATATGGGTGGATATGGCCGCCTCTCCTGCACTGTCGGCCCCAACTATGAGAACAAAGATGCTCAGCAGCACAGGATCACCTCACAGGATCGCCAGAGGCAGCTGGTCCTGAGACAGAGTCTGGGTCTCAGGACACCTGCGCTGAGAGCCACTTCTGCTCCCAAATAGTGCAGCTATGCCAAAGCAAACCCCCAATCTCACACTGGGAAGTAGCTGCCACTGGGGCAGGACTGTGTCTTCCGAGAGCCCTGCAGAGCGAGGCACAGTCATAGACAAAGACTAAGCCCATGGTCCGCTCATCACTCCAGCAAACAAGTGTAACTTCTGCCCTCAAGAAGTGTGGCATTTACTACCATTTGGGACAGTTAAGTCCCAAAGCTCTCAGGCACACAGGAAACATGACCAGGCAGCCACTACATGGCGAGACTTCCTGCTGCTTTTAGAGAGGGAGTCAGTTTTCTCTAGTGTGGGTTGAACTGTAGTGCAAGGCCCATACTCAAGAATATGCACATGAGCAGTACAAAGTGGACTTGTCATGTTTGTGAGTGTTCTGTTTGGTCAGGAGCTCTTGCAGAGGACTCATGTTTCGTTCCAATACACAAATGAGGGCTCACAACCACCTGTAACTTCTGTTCAGAGAATCAGATGCCCTCTTCTGGCCCTGATGAGCGCTGCATGCACAAGGTACACAACTACATACAAGCAGGCAAACCACTTAGACACATAAAATAAATAAATCTTTAAAAAAAATAGGGAGGGGGTAAATGAACCTGAAAGCCATGCATGGAGGTACACCTGTAGTCTCAGGACTCAGGAATTTAAAACAGGAAGATAACTGATAGGAGGTTCTGAAATCAACATTATTTTAAAAGCAAACAAAGGATTGGTAGGGAAGGGGGATGCCTTTGGGGTGCATGATATGATTGAACACATTGTACGATTCTCAAGGAAGGAAGGACGGATTGACTCCCAGCAGAGCTTAAGACAGAATACTCAGGGACAGGTCTAGCCATCCCAAAGTCACGGCTCACGACATTCAGGTTTAAAGTACAACTGAAGACCTGGGAAGAAACTGGGCTGAGAGACGGTGACTGTTAGGAGACAGGACTGATAGACACATCAACTCTGCTCTATTAGGGTTCGCCAAACATCACTGGGCTCTCTTAGGAACACTACGTCAATGGAATGTCATCTCAATGTCCCTAACTTAGGCTTTCTGTTTAAAAGGAAGAGAGACAATTAAAAGGGACAACAATCAAGGAAACCCCCTTTTTTAAAAAAAAAAAAAAACAAAACACAAAAACAAAACTTGACATCTACTTAAAACATAGGTGAGAAAAAAATGGCAAAGATGCCGTGGAAGTCCCAAGAGGGAGCTTTGACTCTCTCCATGAGAAGGTGCAATCCTTTGCTACCACAGAACCCCAGGCCTCACAGCAAAGAAGGAAGCTAACAACCATCCTTCGGGTCTAACTTCCTGCTATTTCTTGGAGAAGGGAGTATGTGGCCCTCTAAGAAATAGGGCGTTTGGCTAGGCACACGCCTATAATCCCAGGGCTTGGGAGGCAGAGGCAGGCGGATCTCTGAGTTTGAGACCAGCCTGGTCTACAGAGCAAATCCCAGGATAGTAAATCCCAGAAACCTCTTGAAAAATAAAAGAAAATAAAAATTGCACAAAAAAAAAGAAATAGAGCATTTGAAAATCCACCCTGAAAATGCAAATGAAACCACTTTGAGAGAACAACTAACCCCAGTCAGAATGGCTGTCACCAAGAAATCTGCCACCAATAGGGCTGGCGGGGTGGCTAAGAGGATGAGGGCCACACTGTTCTTCTAGAGGACCTGAGTGCAGTTCCCAGGTTCCCAGCACCCACATCAGGCAGCTACCAACACCTAGAAGTGTAGCTCCAGGGAATCTGAAACTTCTAGCCTCTATGAACAAAGCATGCAAACACTCCCCAACTTACACGTATGCATATACACATATAATGTATATACACATAATTAACTCAAAAATAAAATGAATCTTAAAAAGTTCTCTTAAAAAAAGAAATCTGTCAACAAATATAGGGGAAAGAGGAACCCTTATTCATTGCTAGTGGGAATGCACACTGATCCAGACGCTATGTAAACCAGCCTAGAAGGTCTTCACAAACGTACAAACTAGAACGACCAGATGACCCAACCATTCAACTGCTGGGCACATGTGCAGGGCCCTCCACACTCATCACAGAGAGACCTGCACATCCCAGTTCACACATGCTCTACTCAGTCCATCAACAGATAGACGGAAATTAAAATGCGGTGCACATACACAACAGAATATTACCCAGTTGTTACTGAAACTTGAAAGCACAATCAATAAGTGACCCACGCTTATTAAGGAAAAAAAAACCACAGGATCTCTCTCATGCATGGATCCCAGCCTCTAAAGGGCACATGTACACATGTAAACAGCTCTTAGGTGTAGACACTGTGTGACATTTGGGAGCGGGACCCAGAAAGAATAACATTAGGTGCCAAGGAAGGACGGATCACAGGCAAAGCAACACGAGCATCGTCAAAGAGAAAGGAAGTTAATTGTCTTCTTGTTTCAACCCTGTCACACTCTCCTCTCTTTTTGCAGTGGATGAGTATATAAAAACGTAACTGAGAGTGTACAACCCTAAGCAAAGCTCCATGGCTTCAGAATGGTACAGAAGCTTACCAGTGCATAGAATTTGGGACTGGACAAGTGTTTGAATAGCTACCTTAATCTAGCTGTGTGTTGTTTCTACTTGTAAGTTCATTACAATAAAGTGATTTTAATTTTCAAAAATAATTTTAAAATAAACAAAAGTCCCCTTTGTGTCTAACAGAATAGAGCACAGAGAGCAGCCTCGTGCTAGCTACTCAGACTTTGAAGAGAAGGAAGTTGGCTTCATGTTCATGAGAAAGCTAACGACAGTGAACAGGTATGACGCTAAGAACGATGTAATCACGAACAGCTTTTTCAAAGTCACAAACACAAACTATGGAGTAAGGCTAAGGACATTTTTCACAGCCTGCAGGGTGAAATTCTATTGGGACTTCAGTTAGTGAGGTTGCAGCTGGGCAAAGCTCTGTCTCCAAGCTCCACTGAGAACAAACAATCATTGTACCCTACAAAGAACCTAGTTACCTCAAGGAAAAGGTGCAGGGTAACTGGGCAGCTCTGACACACATTTTAGGGACCCTATATAGATTGTGAACCTCCAAATATCATTTTTCATTTGTATAATTATTTTCACTATCAAAAATTTAAGTGCTTAGAAAAACACTAAAACTAAAAGCAGGGCCAACAGGAACGGCTCAGCATGGTGTCTGCTGTGAAGTCCAAGTGTGTGGTATCTCATGCCTGTAATCCCAGCACCCTCAGGAGCCCGAGTCAGGAGAATCACCTCGAGTTTGAGGCAAGGCTAGGTTACATAGTGAATTCCAGGAAAGCCTAGGAGTGAGACCTGTCTCAAAAAAACAAATCAAGGATGGGGGGGGGACTGGAGGATTGACTCAGTGGTCTAAAGCACTTCCTGCTTCCCTAGGAGATCCAAGTTCAGTTCCCAGCATCCACATGGGCACTCACAACCACCTATAACTCCAGTTCCAGGGGATCCAACACCTTCTTCTGACTTCTATGGGCACCTGTACAACACACGTCATACATTCACACGCATGTGCATAAACATATGCGCACATACACACACACACATACGCGAACACACTCATTTTGAATTTGGTTTACACATACTTTTCACCTTAATAAAATTCAGTTCTTACATTCTCTGGCACTATCAACGTCATTCAAACTGGACAGAATGCATGTGTTATCTAAACACTGGAATAGAATTATCAACATACCTTGCTTGAAGTCACTGTCAAACATGGCCTTACGCCCAACATAGTATTTGTATGTGACCCTCTGTGCAGTACTATAGTCATCTTTCAAATTTGAGCTGTCAATGGCTCTGATAAGAGGTTTACACAAGTGGAGTTTGTTGATCTATAATAAAGAAGAAACCATTTACAATACAATACTCATAAACAATATCAAGAGAACAGGCAGATGGAAGAACAGACATGAACTTCTGCTTTACTTTCTTAACATGAATTTCAAAATCATCAAAATTTCTGTAGAGAATAAGACACTACCTGGAACAGACAACACACACTCCAGAAGCCTGGCGCTCTGGGAGGGGATGCAGCTCTGAAGGGGAGGCAGAGCTAAGGCCCGAGGAAAAGCCTCCACTTTTTTGGTCACACTGGCAAGGACAAACTTAATGTCCCATAAAGTGAAAGACAGATTCTTAGACAATGAAGTAGGACTGCTGCCCTTTGCCTCCTGGATTTTATGAAGCAAACCCTGATTCTTTTGTCCATCCATTCGTCTACACATCCCCTAGTTCCATAAGTTGGCTATTACAACACAGGACAAAAGGCTCCACAGAGGGGACACCATAGCCAGAGGTCAGCTACAACACAAGGACTGGTCACTCTGTGTTCAGGGCCTCCGTCCCCACAGGGCTGGTCACTCAGTGTTCAGGGTCTCAGTCCCCACAGGGCTGGTCACTCTCTGTTCAGGGTCTCTGTCCCCACAGGGCTGGTCACTCTGTGTTCAGGGCCTCAGTCACCACAAGGCTGGTCACTCAGGGCCTTATGTCTGGGGTAGCTGCATTTCCAAGAGCTATCCTGATCAGACCTTCAGCTCTTATTTGCTTCTGTGGCATGGGATGGGCCCTGGCTCTAGAGGATGCTGGGCAGGTTCTCTCCACTGAGTTCTGTCCTTGTATAAGCAGAGCCTGGGAGGCACTGAACGGCTGCCAGCGATGGGTTGTCACCACGGCTGTGGTCAGGACGGTTTCCTAGCACATGTCAGAAGGCAAGCTAAGCAATTTATCTGGGCAGACAGGGAATAAAGCTACAAAAGTCCATGCAAAAGCAAACCTTAAAGTAGATTTTAAACAGCTGGTTCACCAGGAACAGCATCCCCCACTTCTTAGAGTCCTCTATGCCAGCACGACTATGGGAAGAGCAAATAAACATAATCAGTCACAAAAAAACTGCCAGATAAATGACTATCTTGAGATAAAGCCTACACAGTTCAAGCCATAGTTACCAAAAGAGCACCATGAAAAAAAAAATGTGCCTAACAGGTCAAGTTTAAAAATGGCCCACACTAGCTCATGGTAAACGCTCCTGACAGAAAGAGCAGCTCTCCAGCCCTCCCTCTGCAGAGACAGCTGCAGTGCCGGCCTCGGCCCTGGCACACAAAGGAGAAGACTGCAGTGAATGGAATTGGCCAGACTGGGCACCTGGCCAGACTGCTGTGGGCATTGCTGCCATCAATGACCCCTTCACTGACCTCAACCACAAGGTCTACACGTCCCAGTGTGACTCCACCCACAGCAAGTTCCAGGGCACAGTCAAGGCTGAGAACAGGAAACCTGTCATCAATGCGAAGGCCATACCCACCTCTCACTGTAGAGTCTACTGCTGTCTTCACTATGAGGAAGGCCGGGCCCACTTGAGAGTGAAGCCAAAGGCTATCCCATCTGTCTCGTATGTTGATGCCCCATGACTGTGATGGGTATGGACCATGACAAGCATGACAACTCACTCGGGTTTGTTAGCAGCGCCTCCTCCACCCCCAGCTGCTTAGCCCCCATTAGTTGAGGTCATCCATGACAACTCTGGCATTGTGGAAGAACTCATGACCACAATCCACGCTATCACTGCCACCCAGTGTGGAACTACCCAGATTATCAACCCTGGATTCGCTGATGCTGCCAAGACTGTGAGCAAGGTCCCCACGAACAGAAGAGGATGTGCAATGACATGGCCTTCTGTGTTGCTACCCCCAGTGTGTCTGTTGTGGGTCTGACATGCCACCTGGAGAAAGGTGCCAAGTAAAATGACATCAAGAAGGTGGTGAAGCGGGCATTAGAGGGCCCACTAAAGGGCATCCTGGGCTACTGTGAGGACCAGGAGTCTCCTGTGACTTCGACAGTGACGCCCACTCCTCTACCACTGGCGCTGGGGCTGGCACTGTTCTCTATGACAGCTTTGGAAAGCTCATTTCTTGGTGCTGCGCTAGTTCTTGGTATGACAACAAAAGTGGACGCAGTAGAGGGTGGCGGAGCCCATGGCCTGCACGGCCTCCAAGGAGTAAGAAGCCCTGGACCACCGACCCCAGCAAAAACACAAGAAGAGAGACCGCAGCTGCTGAGGAGGCCCTGGGATACTGCCAACACTTCGGTGTATCTTCCTGCACGGTTTTCATCCCAGAGCCCAGGAGATAGGGAGGGCCTCAGAGAATTCTAGTTTCTTGAATGCCATCAGTGAAGTTCACTAAACCCACTAAGAAAAGAAAACGCTACCCAAGAATTTGAATCCCAGTTAAACAACTAGAGGCTCCCTCTGTAGCACTAGCAAAACTGTGTAAAAGGAAATTATTAGAAAGCATTTTTTGAAAGAAAAGAACATTTTCTCGGGTAGCAGCAACAACAAACCTCTCCTTAAATACATAAGAAGGAACTCAAGGAGAGAGCCACGGAGCGGACAGTCCACTGCGGAAGCTCCAGCAGGCAAGGCTGCAACTAAGTAACAGCAAAGCTGTCCTCACGAGGAAATGCCAGACACCGCTGACCCGGCCCTGCCTAACACACCGATGTCAAACCTGAAAGCACCACGGGGTCTGTGGGTCTGTGTCCATTCCACCCCAAAAGGCAAACAGGAAACTGGAGGGACATGGATGTGAGATGTGCTTTAAAGAGACAAAGGATGAAGAGAAACACTGAGACAACCTGACAGATGGGCAGGGAGAAGACATGAACAGGCGACTCCCAAGAACAAGGGTAATAAATTCAGAGGTGGCAGTTAGAGTCCTCACTGTAAAGTTATCCCAATTTTGCTGAATATTTGTACATTTTCATGATAAAACATTAGAAAAACAGAACTCAGAACTGAATTAATTGTGTGTTTTCCTTCCAAGTATTTCCCCAGGCATATAACTTGTGCTCAGTGGGGGCTGGCCCAATGGCAGCTCTTAGGAACATGAGATCAGAGCACAAACTCAGGACACAAAGCAGAAACCACCTGGTACACACTGCAGGGGCATGAACTGTCTAGAACAGACGCACAGTGACATGGTGTAAAATGTTATCCACTTCCAAAAGAGCAAAGCCTGTTTCATGACAACTGCCCAGTTAGCTGCTCTAACAGCAGTTTCATATAAACTGTATCACTAACTGGTATCCCCAAGACCCCTGCTCTTGCTCTCTAGTTCCCTGTCCTCACACATAAGTGTGACAAAGAATTTAAACATTCAATCTACTTGAAGAGTCACAGCAGAAATTCAAATCCAGAAAGCAAATCCAGGTATCAAGAAATGCACAGGCAGGGGCTGGGCGGTGGTGGTGCACACCTTTAATTCTACCACTCCAGAGGCAGAGGCAAACGGATCTCTTTGAGTTTGAGGCCAGTCTGGTCTACAAGAGTAAGTTCCAGGACAGGCTCCAAAGCTACAGAGAAAACAAAAAACTAAAACCCAAAACTCAAAAAAAGAAAGAAAGAAAGGAAGGCAGGCAGGAAGGCAGGCAGGCAGGCAGGCAGAGGCAAGCACTGGTAAGTCAAACGGTAACACCTTGCTGAGTTGTGCCAGGGCTGTAGCAACACAGGACAAAGGCAAAGCCCTGGATAGTGTTTAGTCTGCCCACCTTCTGGACAACATCTGGATGCTCGGGCACATGTGAACTCCAGGCTAATGTTCTGAAAAACAGCCAAACGTCCAGTGCACCAGACATATGCACTGCCTTCCCCTGTGATCACAGTCACTGAAACAGGCACAAGGAGACGGCGCTCTTGGCCCTGGCTTGTTTCCTTGGAGACTGCTGACGTTGAGCAGCTTTGTTCCTGCTTATTAGCTACCTGTTTGTTTGTTTTTTTAAATTTTTAAAAATATATAGCTTATTGTAGCTGGACATGGTGGCACAAACCTTTAATCCCAGCACTCAGGAGGGAGAGGCAGGCAGATCTCTGTGAGTTCGAGGCCAGCCTGGTTTACAAGAGCTAGTTCCAGGACAGGCTCCAAAGCCACAGAGAAACCCTGGCTCAGAAAAAAAAAAAAAAAAGGGAAAGAGAAGCCTTGAGACAGCTGAGACTCTTCAACCATGGAGGACAGCAAGGGCAATACAGCAAGACCATGGCTCAATTTAACTACCACGCACACATCCTTGCTCCTGTAAGTGATCACATAACCGGTGGAGATGGAGTGTAGGAGAAAGGTAGAAACTGCCTGGCCCCAGTCTAGAGTGAAGATGGGAACCAAAGCAGCTGCCCTGCGAACCAGCTAAGACAAATTACACAGAATGGGGGGGGGGGATATAAACAATCTAATAAGCCATGCAAGCACTTGGGAGGCAAAGGCAGGAGGATCTCTGAGTTGAGGCCAGCCTGGTCTTCAGAGTTCCAGGACAGCCAAGACTACACAGAGAAACCCTGTCCCGAAAAAATAAAATACAAACAAAATCTAATAAAACCCAACAACTCAAGAATGCAGAGGCTCAATGAACCTTCTACAGGACACTAAAACCCTCACTAGATATAAGAGCAACACTCAGCAACAAGAGAAAAGCTCAGTGTACCCACAAGGAGCAAGGATGAGGGGGTCTTGTCTGAAGCAGACAAGGACACTGACAGGGAGAGAAAGCCAGGCTACATGGCCACCTGGCACAGAGGCCTTTGAAACTGAAGGCCGATGAAGTTTCAGGAAGTGCAGAGTTCTGGTCAGAAGAACAGCACAAGGACAGACCGCAGGGAGGGCTCTTCAGGGACAGATCAGCGCACGCTGAAGAAATGGTGCAGGGGTGGGAAGCACGCGATGCCCTTTCTTGCTCCTTGTAGACACAGCCTCCGCCCCTCACTTACGTGTCACTGGCGCAGACGCGGAAGCAGCTCATGAGCAGCTCGGCAGCTTTTTCCAGCATGTCCCCAACTTTACTCTTTCCTTTCTTCACCAACTGCTGATCTGCCTGATGATAGAAAAGTCATTATCTTTTTAAAGTAAACAGAGGCAAAATAAAGAGTCCAAGCTCCCAACAGTCTACCATCATCTGGAAGATTCGCCAGTGCTCCTAGCCTGAGCTACCTCCACAGATCCTCTCATACTGCAGTTTAAGAATTGAGAAGTCTATCTATATAGACCACACCCATCCTAAAGCCCAGCTGACACCAGCTCCAGTTTGGCTGGGTGGCCTCTGTCAACCTGACACACCTAAACACAGCTGGGGGAGGGAATCATGGCTGACAAAATGCCAATAGTCCAGTCTGTGAGGCTGGTGGTCCTGGGTGCTGTAAGAAAGCAGGCTGAGCAAGTCATAAGGACAAAGCCAGGGAACATCACCCTTCTGTGGCCTCTGCTTCAGTTCCTGCCCTGACTTCCTTTGATGATGGACCATGTTGTAGGGTGGTTTTGATGATGGTGTTACCACAGCAACAAACAACAAACAGCAAACCAGGACACCAGCCTTGATCTGCTTTGCACAGTACTGAGAAGCTTCCTTATAACTTTGTCTCTGACCTTTCCTCCTGCGCACAGCAGTCGGGCCCTGAACAAAACCTGCCATGGTAGAAGACTCTTTGTGATCAGCCCTCTGGGCTATTGTGTTACTGAGCTACAGCTCTCATATATGTGCCCTGTCAAGAGGTCTCTGTTGTTCTCCCTGTGTTAGTGGGAGAGCAAGACCCTGCCTCTTTGCTGGCAAGAGGGCTGGGGCTTGGGTCTCCCACTGCTGCTGCAGACTTGTTTGTGCAGCGCTGCAACAGACAGTCTGTCAGAAAGCACTGCCTTGTGGGGCAAACCTCTGCCTCCCGAGGCTGCATCACTCCATGTGGTATGTCGTGCCCGACTCTTCATCAGGACAGACAAGAAGCCCAACCCTTCCCTCCTTGTCACAGAGCTATGGCAAATCTAACATCTCCGGGCCTGCAACCGCCTTTGTGAGAATAATAATGAGCAGCTAGTCTAGAACCAGAAATAGTTTTTGCTATAAAAAGGGTCTAAGCCCCAAAAGATGCTTCTGTGGCTCCAGAGCTGAAGTACACTCCTCCTCTGCAAACCCAGGATCTGAGCCCCTCAGCCACTTCCTAGACTTACATCAGCCCAGGCCACATCTTAGAAGTAGAGGACAGAAAACTGCTCCAGAACCATTCCCCTCAGCAGCACAACGGCTTGCCAGCTCCCTCTGCACACAGAGGCTCTGTCTGCATGAACCAGAAGACAACCAAGCACACTGCCTCCTGGTCTTCCCCTCCCAGCACCAGACACATCCCACTTTCTATTCATCCCTCAAAGTTTCAGGAAGCAAGACATGGAAATCAAGCACTAGTCACCCAACAGATTTAAATTTGAAATAACAGGCACAGGAAATTGAACTTACATTATTGGCAAATATCCGAAGGTCAAGTGCTACTGCATACATGACAGGCAGAGCCCTAAGGGTAAAAGGAAAATGTTTGAAGAGCTAAATGTCAACATCCTACCACTGACACCCAAGATACTACCCAGAACCAGGCCCACACCCTCCAACTCAGACAGCGGATCTTTGTTGCACGGCAACCTTAGAATTCCTGGCCAAATGCTTGCTTCTTACGCCATACCACAATCCCAACCCCACTCAGGAACCTAGACCCGGGTCTAGCTGGGAGCTCCCAGAACCCTGTCCTTCCCTAACTCCTCACCACCAGCAAACAGCTCCAAGCAGGAGCCAGAATGTAAATTCACACAATCATCAAACAGCTCTGTGTACATCTAGCTGCCAGCACTAGGCTTTCATGCATGTGTAAGCGAAGTCTTCACTTGGAACAGAAAAAGTGCAGCTGGCTGGTGGTGCGTGTCTTTATCTCAGCCCTGAGGAAGGCGATCTCTGAGCTTGAGACCAGCATACAGAGCAAGTTCCAAGACAGTCAGGGCTACACCAAGAAACTCTGTCTCAAAAAAAAAAAAGTAAAGAAAGAAAAAAGGACAGGACAGATAGAGAGAAAGAAGGAAAGAAAGAAAGCAAGCAAGCAAAGCAAAGCAGAAAAAAGTGCATCCGATATAAAGACGCACATTGGAGGTTGAGGCAGGAGAACGGAAACTGCCAGGCCAGCCTAAATTACAAAGGAAGATCCTACTTCAAACTTCTCCCATAACTGCCCTTCAAACACCGGGGCTATGGATGTAGCTCAGTAAGTGGAGCACTTGCCTCGCACGCACAAGGCCTGGGTTGGATCCCCAGCACCCTATGAATGGTGCAGTGGCACACGCCTGCAGTGCCAGCATCAAAGCAATGGAGTTAAGTTCAAAGTCATCTTCTGCTACAGTGAGGTCAAGGCTAACTAACCTAAGGCAGGACAGACCCTGTCTCAAAAATAGCTGAAAATAATGTAGGACTATAACTAAGTGGCAGGATGCTTGCCTAGCGCATGTGAGGACCTAGTTCAAGTCCCACACTGTAGAAAACAACTGCTGAAGGGAAGGGCTGGGCTGGCTGGCTGTGTAAGGGCTCTAGCTACTCTAGTGTAAACAAAATTTAAACATTTTCCTAGTTTGCTAAGGTTAGTTTTCAAGAAATTTAAAATAATCCAAAGAAACTATAGTGTGCCTTTAGCCAACGTCTAAAATTAGAAGTCAAAAATTGACAAATGAAGGGGAAACATAGTACTTAATAAATATTTCTGTAACAGAAATACTGAAGTAGCACTTACAACCAAAACATTGTACAAAACCTGTCTGCTTGGCCGTTCCCGTCTAACCCCAGCCACACCGGCATCATTTAATCTCCAGCTACTTCTGTTCGTGCTTACCAGTTTTCTTCTTTGTGAGCCTGGAATGCCCGCAGGAATGACGTACTGTATTAAGGAAGGCAAGACAAACAAAACCGAAGTAACGCTGCACTCGGTAAGGAAGAGACTAAGGGGTAAAGTGTGTTCTTTGGATGACTATGCCACAACAGCAGGAAGATCCCGAAGGCAGAAAACACTACAATATCCATGTGCCAGCAGCCATGTAGACGCAATGCATTCACTTCAGACAGACCTCTGAAACATGCTTTATTATAAGGTTATTCATGTAGACCAGGCATTGTGACACTCCTTTGATGCTAGGGAGAAGAAAGTTTCCTTCTTCACTGGGGAGAAGAAAGTTTCAGGCCAGCCTCCACAGTAAGACCCTGCTCACTCCCACCAAAAAAAAAAAAAAGTTTGTGTGTATATGTACATGCATGCATGTGTGTGTGTGTGTGTAAGTCTGTGTGCATATGTGTGTGGTAGTTAGATGTCAATTATAGGTGACATTCCTCAGGCTGGCCCTCTTCTTCCTTGAGATAGACTCTCACTCATCAGCTACACTAGCTAGTGAGCCCCAGGGCTCACCGTCTCCAGGCCCACAGAGACGAGATTACAAGCACACACCACCACTCCTGCTTTTGTGGATGCTGGGGATCCCACTCAAGTTCCCATACCTACAGGGCAAGCACATTAGCAATTAAGCCATCTCTGTAACCCGTTAAAAGAGTCTTCTCTTTTACATTTGTACTTACGTGTTTCTCTGAGTTCACAGATCATAAGCTACATTTAAGTCCTCAAAAATCTGTAGCATAAGGTTTATTTCACTAACACTAGAATTCTTAAATTCTAGGGAAATTTGGCTAGCAGCACTCTCTTGTGAGTATATTTAAACACAGTAGTTTTCAAAAGCAAACTAAAATCCAGAGATCTACAAATCCTCGGCCTGCTCATTGATACAGATCACTACAGAAGCTGATGTTTAAGACTCTTCACTGAGCACATGAAACAGAGGCGATGTATGTATCTGAGTCCACTTCTCTCCATCTAACTTAGAGGCTGAGTTATGGGCCTCTAAGACTTAACCAGTTCCTGTAAGCACACGTAAAACAGTGTTCTTAATCAAGTCTTTAGGTTAGTATGCACGATGATGGGTAGGTATCGCTATGGCATCTTCATACATACATAGTATTACCAAAACATTATTCTTGGCTGGACATGGAAGTGCATGTTTTTAATCTCAGTACTTGGGAGGCAGAAAGAGGTGGATCTCTGTGATTTCAAAGGTCAGCCTGGTTTACACAGTGAGTTTCCAGGCCAGGCAGAGCTACAATCTCAAAACAAAACAAAGAAAACATTATTCTTGAAGCTAGGGTGATCCAGTGGAAGAAGAGTGCTTCTGCTGCAAGCATGAGAACCAGGGTCAATCTCAAGTACCCACACAGAAAGCCGGGAATGGCTATGCGTGCCCAAAACCCCCACACTGGGAGACTGAGACAAAGAGAGCCTAAAAACATGCTGGCCAGTTAGCCTTGTCAACAGAAAGCTTCAAGTTCAGGGAGAGACCCTGTCTCAAAACAATAAGGAAGACTGAAAGGAAAACTTGACATCTTCCTCTGGCTTCTGACCTCTGCATGTGCGCACAGAGACCTGCGAGCTCATGTGCACACACGCCACACACGCCACACACAAACACCAACTGAGTTCTTCTCAACTAAATTAAATAAAGCCCACCCTCCACGTATACTGATATTAGTGTAGAAGGGAACTCCTTGATTGCACAATCAAGGAGACCAGAGGGAGGAGAAAGAAAGAAAAGGGCAGGTGTGGCAGTCTGAATGCAATTGCCTGCCATAATTGCATAGAAAGTGGCACTATTAGGAGGTGTGGCTTTGTAGGAGTGGGTGTGGTCATGTTGGAGAAAGTGTGTTACTGTGAGGGAGGACTTTGAGGTTTCCTCTGTTCAAGACACTGTCCAGTGTCTGAGACCACTTCCTGTTGCCTTCTGATCAAGATGTAGCCAGCACCACATCTGCCTGTCCACTGCCATGATGATGATGAACTAAACCTCTGAACTGTGAGCCACACCTCAGTGAAAGGTTCCTTTAGAAGAGCTGCCGTGGTCATGCTGTCTTCACAGCAGTAGAACCTGAGACAATAGGGTAGTTGGCTATAGGAGGGAGTGTCCTCAAAGTAAATATGTTTGCATAAAAAATAACCTCATGTAACCCTATATAATTTAAATAAATAAAATCCAATATGTTAACCAGTGTACTGCCTTACAATATAAGCAACTGGGTGAATCGTAAGAGCCAGACTACACTTAGAGACCCAAGCAAAACAGTTAAAATGAGTTTTTCTTCCAAGGTATTGTAGTTCCTTTTTAGCTGAAGGTTTGAACCGGTCCAGTGTTTCAAGACTGTGAGCCTCAGTAACCCACTGCTAGTAACACGCGGGGTAAAGGATATTGGACTATCACGGTCTGGCACTTGTAGGCCTCTATGAAGTCGTGATTCCCCACCGCATAGGTACACCTGAAAAAGACATCAGAGGCTGAAGAACAGCTACACATGGCACCCAGGTGCATATTAGCCCAGAGTACATTCTACCACACACCTCAGTCATCTCTGCTGCTCCTGGAAGGCCTTCCTGCTTGGCAGGGAACCACAGATGGAGGGGACACAGACGACCATTTGACTGACAGCAGTGGGTATAAGGGGAAATCCCACCCAAAGCTCTGACACTGTCTGCTGAGTCCCGGAACAGGAAATAGCTCAGCTGTTCCGAGTAAGGGGACAGTGGCGCTGCATGCTGTCAGTGGGCCTCCGGAGACATTCCATCCAGGTTCCTGCTGGCAGCTAGAGCCAGCTCATCACCAAATCTGGAACCACACCGTGGAGAGCACACTGCTAGGAAAGCAGAGGTGCACCTTTTTATTTTATTTTATTTTGGTTTTTCAAGACAGGGTTTCTCTATAGCTTTGGAGCCTGTCGTGAAACTTGTCTTGCAGACCAGGCTGGTCTCAAACTCAGAGACCCACCTGCCTCTGCCTCCTGAGTGCTGGGATTAAAGGCGTGCGCCACTACTGCCCAGCGAGGTGCACCTCTTGTTGCAAGAAACATAACAATACCCAAACTCTTCCAAAGACCTGGCCCAGCTTGCTCGGAAATACAATAGGCATGCAGTCAGAGGACAATCCTGCACACACGGCTTTAGGATCTAAAGTTCTGCCTGAACTACCTGACACGCTGCAGTGAAAGTAGTGACAAACTGTGTAAATAAAGAGAAGTTTCTGTTTGTTTTGCTCAGCTCAGATTCTTTCCATACAAAGCAAAGATAGTAAAAAACCACAATATTTCCATGAGAAAATCAAGACCTCTGTTAGGCACTGCAGCAGACACACCACGGGTGACACAGAGGCATAGGACACATTTGTGCACTTTCCCAAGTTAATTATTCACTGCTCAGGGCAAACAATGATGCACAGAAGAATCTGAGTGGCCCAGTGGCGTGTTACCGGCGTGCGGCTGTGTGAGCCTGGCTTTCCTGCTGCCGATGATTACCTTAGGTGAGCTGCAAACATTTCGTCGTATGGGGGCTCCAGAACTTGCTGGCACTTCTCTTCCGGAGAGGCCATCTAGTCCATAAGGAGAAGGGCAGGGTAAAGTTAGTGGCATGAAGGCAGCAGTGTGCACAAAGAGCTTTAGGTGGCCACTTTCAGAACTTCACAGCCTCAAGAACACTTCAGTCTGGCACTTCTATGAGAAGGGCTCAGTGCTCCCCCAATATCTGTATTTCAAGAAAACCAGAAGCCCAAGAATAAAATTCAGTTGTTTGCTGCAGGCCACAAAACATGCTAAGCACTTTCAGACATACTTATTTTTATTTTATTTGGTATGTATATAGGTGAGTGATGTGTGCCTGTGTGAGCCCATAAATGCTATGGCACACACATACAGGTCACAGGAATACTTTCCACCGCTGGGCTCTGGAGAGTAAACTCAGGTCATCACACTTGCTCAGCAACGGGCCGGCTCATGGGCTCTCGCACATATTTTAGTACTTGACAGCTAGTCAGTCAGCCAAGAAGGTCTTCAGTGACTCCAATGGCTTTAATAAAACAGAAGTACAGTTCCATCCATAAATAAGGACAACAAGTTAGTGACCATGCCATGTGAAGAGTCATTACACATCTTCCTGAGGGAACAAGTGTCCTGGGCTAGGTCTCACATGGTGAGGTCTAGGCAATTTGAGCACACCTATGCGGATGAATTTTACATGTCACCTGGACTGCCCAAGTACCCAGAACGAATATGACTTCTGGGTGCCTAGAGGATGTTTCTACAGGAAACAGGCCCGGAACTGGTGACTCAGTAAAAGAAATATCCCTGTCCAGCAGGATGGACGCTTCCCAACCTGATGAAGTGCTGAAAAGGACCAAAACAAAACAAAACAAAAAAACAAAATAAAAACCACACCCTTCTGACTCCTGACTGCCACCTGAGCTGAGACACTATCACATCTCAGGCAGGGCTTAGGTCTACCCACAGGCTCAGTGGCAGCACTGGCTTTCCCAGGCCTCTAGCTGAAGATGGCAGGTCATTCAAGGGCCTTCTCGGCCTTCATAACCAACTTCCTACTGAACCAATCTCTCTCTTTCTCAGTGTACATATGTATTATGTACGTACAGATGTATTTTCTGTCTGTTGTTTTTCAGACTAATGGTAAACTGGTGCAAGATGAATTGACAGGCATCCTCACAGATGTAATAAACACACACATTTAGAGTAAACGTGGGAAGGAAGAGTGCTGACGTCAGGAAACCACCATGCTGAGCCAGGAGGTGGCTCAGCAGGGGAACATGTGCTGCCACGCCTGAGAGCTTAGCTCAATGCCCAGGACCCACATGTAGAAGGAAAGAACCAACTCCTATAAATTGTCCCCTGACCTTCACACACACACCATGGTATATGCATGCCCAAATACATACATACAAAAATAAGTTAAGTTTAAGATTTAACTAAAACAAAACAAAAACAAAAAACCTAGAAAGAAACAAAATCATCATTGCAGTTTCTCATGAAAAAAAAAATTACTCGGATAGTGGCTGCTAGCATGGATCTATCAGATGGAAGGTGAGTACAGTGCTGTCCAGACAGACAGACCTACTTGTCACACACACAAGCCTCCGCTGCCTCAGAGGAACAGCAGAGCTCTCTCATTGTGTGCTGTGGCCAAGTGGGCTGGGCTCTCTACAAGTCCCTGGACTTACTTCTTAGGACAACAGCACTTAATGCTATTCATCAGAACCACACAGGACACCCTGGGGATGGACTACCTTGATTAGGATGTTGGGTCTAGTCACTGTTTTCCTCCTGAAGAACTCTGCTCCCACAGGAACATACTTTAATATTGACAGGCAACTCTATAAAATGTCCACTTAGTCACAGGAAGTACAATACTTAAACTCCAAATGGAGAATGCGCATATTCTCAAAGCAGGGCTGACAAATGTGTTCCGTGAAAGGCTTTGCCAACCCTCTGCAGGCTCCGTCACTTGTGCCACTGTGGCAGGGAGGCCACCAAGACAACACTTGAACCAGCATACAGCTCTGGTTTCCAGCAGGGACCTTGGTTCCAAGTGGGAACTTGGTGGGATTCACCTAGGTGCTTGCTGGCTCTAGTCTCCAGGGCAGTTGGAGATGGACAAGGTCTAACTTCCATGGCATCTTCCCTTGTGACACTCATGTTACTGACTTTAACCCTGACCTACATGGGGATCAAATATAGGAGGAGGTGCAGCGCTCAGTAAGTAAAATGGGATTACATTAATCATAAGGAAATTTTGAAATTTTCACATGATAGTGGTAATATTAGTTCCCTTTTATTTAAACTTTAAACTTCCATGGAAAACTGACTGCCTCACAGCTCTTTCATAGCCCTTCCTGAGAGCCAGCCTCCCTCCCCTCTCTCCACTCTCTCTAGACACCATGGACTTGTCTATCACCTACCTGGAGCCGTGGGTTCGCAACATGAGGGTGCTTGAAAGACACCAGTTCTGCACAGGATGCTCCATCTCTGGTGTCAATGGCCTCATACACCTGAAACAAGTTGAAGGGGAAACCTGAGCAGGCAGCAAGCATCCACTCTCATGGGACCTGAGCAATGCACTGCATACCACAGAAGCTGTTCCCTCCTTCGGGAAAGAGGTCAGAATACCCAAAATGCAAAGGAATACAAAAAACAGCTTCATTTCAAAATGGGGTCTTCCTAGGACAAGAAAAGAGGAAGGCCAGAGTCCCAGAGAGGGCCCCCTAAAGGTCTCAAGGAGACTGGACTTCTATGAGGCACAAAGATGAAGATGCACCCTTTCATCATCCTTCCCACTGAAACCCTCAAAAAGAACCTCGCAAGGAGCCTTGTCCTACTCAGTACCAAGGATGGTGGTCACTTGTCACACTTGAACATGACTCTCAGGTCTCCAAGACCTCCAGAGTTCTTTCCATGGGAGATCTATAGGTAGTTGAAGCTTCAGAACTGGAGCACACATCATGAAACAGAAGCACACTGTAGGTGCTAGGAGCACAGTGGTCACCGGGGTCCAGGTACCAGGCCCATGTAATGAGAAGTGTAGATGTCGGGCAGGGAGCAGTCCCTAGGGCTGTTCACTTCCCAGTAACCTCCTTTGCAGTGACCTTGGAGATCGAGGATGAAGTAACCCTAACACTAGGCTCTGTATGTCCACAGTCACCTAAGCTGTATCTAAAACTTCAAGTACAACTTCACTAGCACCTGGCTCAACTCCACAGGATCTTGCACTCAGGCCCAGACTCAATTTCAGAGTGCCCTATCAGAGTCCTGCCTCAATAACAACACACGGAAGTTAGGGGCAGGTAAGAAAATGAGGCTGTGACAGGTCTGCCTGAGGAGCAAATCTTGAAACAGTAGGTGGGAGCTGGGGACGAAGCTCAGGGTAGAGAGTATTTGCTAGCATGTGCAAGTCCCTGGGTTTAGTCCCCAGTATTATTTTTAAGTGTCTGGCCACTCCATGAATATTTCATCCCTGGCACCCATCCACCTGCCATAAGTGCTTTACCAAGTGCTAACACAAAAACTGCATCCTTTTAGGTTAGACACCATATGGACCATGAACTCATACCCTAAGCAAGCACCTATGTACAGTACCCTCAGCTGGCACATCGAGGAGTTTGCTTCAGGCATCTCAGGAGACAACTGCCCAGCTGACTAGGTCTTCTCAGGTCCTCCACACCAGACCTCAGGGGTACCATCTGCCCTTATAACCCACAGTTCCTTAAAACTGTACACATTAAACAAACAAACTGTACCCATTACTTCTATCCGCTGAAATCACAGAGCGACAAGCAGAGCTGGTACCAGGCATCTTTTCTAAGTTCCATTCCTCACTGACAGGAAGCAAACCTCCTCAGAGAAAGGGCTGACTACAGAGCTGAGACAGGAGAGGCTCAGGTGAGCTTGGAAAACATGTGGCCCCAAAAAGGCCCAAGAAGGGACAGGGCTAGGTTCAAAAGCCACAGAAACCAGTCAAAGCAGCTCGTGGAAGTTTTGAGCTTCAAAAAGATTAACAATGATGACAGTATATTAAAAATAATCCATAATGTATGCTGGGTGTGGCGGCACATGCCTTTAATCCCAGCACTTGGGAGGCAGAGACAGTCAGATCTCTGTGTGTTCAAGGACAGCCTGGTCTACACAGTGAGTACCAGAACAGCTAGGACTATGTAGAGACCCTGTCTTAAATACATACATGCATACATATAAATCCATATGGTTTTTAAAGAAAGAGCATAAGAGGAAATTTTTAATATTTATTTTTTAAAAGATTATTTATTTTTGCTGGGCGGTGGTGGCGCATACCTTTAATCCCAGCACTCGGGAGGCAGAGGCAGGCAGATCTCTGTGAGTTCCAAGACCAGCCTGGTCTACAAGAGCTAGTTCCAGGGCAGGCTCCAATGCCACAGAGAAACCCTGTCTCGAAAAACCAAAAAAAAAAAAAAAAAAAAAGATTATTTATTTTAGCTGGGCGGCTGTGGCACACACGCGTTTAATCCCAGTATCTGGGAGGCAGAGGCAGACAAATTTCTGAGTTCAAGACCATCCTGGTCTAGAGAATGAGTTCCAGGACAGCAGAACTACACAGAGAAACCCTGTCTTGAAAAAAAAACAACAACAATTAAGCCGGACCGTGGTGGCACACGCCTTTAATCCCAGCACTCGGGAGGCAGAGGCAGGCGGATCTCTGTGAGTTCGAGGCCAGCCTGGTCTACAAGATTATTTTATGAGCTGCAATGTGGGTGCTGGGAATCACACCTAGGTCTGCAAGAGCAGCAAGTGTACTTAACCACTGAGCCATCTCTCCAGCCCAGAAATTATTTCTTAACTGAAGCTAATTGCAGACACATATAGAAAGAGGGCTGGGATGCGACACAATGATAGAGCACTTTCCCAAATGCAAAAGTTCCTAAGGTCAGACCTACATAAAAAGGTAAGCCAGTCCAGAAAGGAGAAGAGGAAATCATATTCTGGCCAACTGAGAGAGTACCTGGTTTAGGAAAGGGCTGTTGGTGAGGATAAACCACCTCTACAAAAGGGTTTGGGGGACAGGAAGCTCATGGCAGCACATTAGCCAGAGTAAGAATACATGCAATGTGGACTAGAGAGATGGCTCAGTGGTTAAGAGCACTACCTGCTCTTCCAGAGGTCCTGAGTTCAATTCCTAGCAGCCACATGGTGGTTCACTACCATCCATAAGGAGATCTGGTGCCCTCTTCTGGTTGCAGGCATACATGCAGACAGAACACTGTATACATAATACATAAATAAATGTTAAAGAAGAAGAATACAGCATGGTTGCACTCCAGATCCAAAAGAACAATTCCTAAGGAACAATTTGCAGGAGAGTAGAAAATTAAATAAGAGTTCTATATTAGAAAACTTGTATACCACTGGGCAGCATACACCTTTAATCCCAGCACTCAGGAGACAGAGACAGGCGGATCTCTGTGAGTTCGAGGCCAGCTTGGTTCTACAAGAGTTAGTTCCAGGACACGTTCAAAAGCTACAGAGAAACCCGGTCTCAAAAAAAAAAAAGAAAAGAAAGAAGAGTGCATTTTAAGTTTCTCAGGCTACTAAATATATCGTAGTTATAGGGAATGTCCTTGTTCTTGACGCCTATAGCTGTGGGCCATCACTTAGATGTAGTTTATACCTTTTAACCTTAGAAAACAGAGTAAAATTTCCTTCTGGTTTGACCCTGGACAAAAGTAGACCGTCTTATTCCTTGCTGTAAGAGGTAGATTCCATAAGCTCGGCGTTTCTCTCTGAAACGTGCAGACACTCCTGCCATTGCATCACCCTATGGAACTGGGGTATCTAGGAACCGGCACAAGCATGCAGATGGATGCCATTCCCTATGATTAAGAAAGAACAACCTTGACCCCTGGATTCACCAAAAGAGGAACAGGCTACCTTACTAAGCTGCAAAGAGGGTAAAATCGAATCAACCCTACCTCAACAAGCTTCTGGGAAATTAACACAGGAAACATGGGGGAGAGAGAGAGACAAACAATTTGTCAACATGTAGCTGCTGGCCACGGCTGTAGCCAAAGTGTTGAGACAGGGACAGGACACTTGGTCAGCAATAAGGTGACAGGGCTCAGGCATGACTCTCCAGAAACAGCATCTTTGGAAAAAGCTAAGTGTTAAATGTGTGCACCCTAGAGCCAGAATCCGAGTCTCAGCTTCAACTGCACTGCTTCTGAGCAGACCTGGGTTAGTCACCCACTGAGCTCTTCAAGGGCGGACTGGAGATGAAAGCAAACTGAATACTCACGCACGCAGCACCGACGGCAGTGCTGCTACTCAAGAGGCACACAAGCACTAACAGTTCATCTGTTTCCCTCCTCAACTCACACTGTGCTCACTGCACGAGTCAGATAAACCTAGGGGTTCTCAGAGCCTTGCTGAAAACACACGGCCAAGAGGTGTATTCATAAAAGTATGAAATGAAATTTACTAAGAGTGAACACAACTGCTGCTAACGAGCACAAGGTCTGAACACTGGCAAATTGCTCCGCTTTGCTCTCCTGTAAGCCAAGGCTTCCTGATCCACAATACAAAGCTACAAAACCATTAGCCTCACAGCTCAAGTGTTACAGAGTAAAATCACACCCACTGGCATAAACAAACAAACAAGTGAAAGTAGCCCATGTATGGTGTCACACACCTTTAATCCCAGCACTCAGGAGGAAGAAACAAGCAGATTTCTGCCACCGGGCTGGTTTATACAAATTCTAGGACAGACAGTGGGAGCTACATTGTGAGACTCTATCAAAAATAAAACAACAAACAAAACAAGATAATGTCTGGACCAGCTTAGGAAAACAACAAAATACGACAGTGCAAGAGACAGGCCTCAGTTGGGCGGTGGTGGCCCACATCTTTGATCCCAGCACTCGTGGGCAGAGGCAGATGAATCTCTGTGAGTTCAAGGCCAGCCTGGTCTAGAGAGTGAGTTCCAGGACAGCCAGAGCTTGTCTTATACAGAGAAACCCTGTCTTGGAGAAAAAAGAGAAAGAAAGGCCTCTACCAAGCGGGCCATTAGGGAGGCATGGCATGCTGTGACTGACAACCAGGAGAGAGCTACAGTTGACACCAGCAACTTCCACAATTAACCAGGTCTCTTCCCTTCTGAGCATATAGGCTCAAACTGCAGTATTTGTTCCCAAGCGTCCCTAGGGTTCTAGCTAATGAGATATTTGAAACAGAAAACAGGGGCCTTGATAATGGAGCTAAGTGCAAAACTAAGACTCATAAACATCCATGAGCAGCAGTGTCATGAGCTGAGACGTTCATCAGACTTCCCCACCTAGCTGTCCCTTGTACCAGGGGTGTTGACTAGGGGGATCAAACCTCTCTGTCCTAGGTTTGTGCAGAAAACGCAAACTCAACCCTCAGCCCAGATGCAACACTGCTTGCCTGTGCCATTCGGAAGCCTTGAGGGACACCTCTCTTAAGACACAATGTACTTGGTGCAGACAGTGCTACACCGACAACCGCTTTTACAAGTGGCCCCGATCTTGCTACCTCCACCTCGAAGCCTCCTCTGTCCCAGATCCAGCGGGAAGCACTTGAGCAAGGCCTGCGGCCGGTCGCAAGCAGCAGACTCTCCTCGCCTCAAAGGCAGCAGCCGCAGACACACACACACACACACACCCCACGCGCCGGCCCCCAGTCGGGTCCGTCTCTGCCCCAGGACCCATCCCCGTGGCCAGGAAGCGAGGATCCCGGGCGAAACCCACCTGCTGGAGGTACTGATTAATGGTGATGTGCGCCATAGCAGCATCCGCGGGCGTTAAGCACCTCACTTCCGGCGCAGGTCCGTCTCTGTTTCTTATCCCCCCCCACGCTGTATTTCCTGCACGTGGGTTCCGGAACCCGTGGTGTCAGCTGAGCGGAGCTGTCAGTGCCCCGGGTGCGGTCACTAGGGCGCCTCAGCTCCGGCGGGGGCGCGCGCGAGGACGGAGGACTGACGTGGAGGAGTCCCAACCGACTTGGGAACGTGTCCCCGATCACGTCCTATGTCCTAGTGACTCCCCGTGCCCCTCACCCCTGCCTGGATGAGGGTGACCCAATCCTCGATCCTCAGTGTGCAGAGATGCTCCAGGCTCTCACACCCTCAAGCACAAGGAAAGTCCGGACCCCACTCGGGAACACGTCCCCGAGTCCTCCCGCACCCCTTACTGGGCCACCCTAGAGCAATGGGTGTGGAGTAGCCCGCTCCCCAGCCCTCGGCGTGCGGCGTCACGGAGCATTCCCGAGCCCTAGGTATGGCGTTGCCCCAGAGGCAAGGGGATGACGGGGTGCTCGTCCCTAGCCCTCGACGTGACGTTGAACAGCAAGCTCCCGGGCACCCGGTGCGGGGTGTCACGGCGCCCTCTCGTGACATTCGGCGTAGAACGTCCGCGGGCCCCAAACCCTCCCGGCCTGGCCGCGGACGCCGGAGCCCTCGCTGGGCGGAGTCCGCGCGCCCGAGTCGGCTCGCTCCGGTGCGCGCCGCGGCGGTTGGGCCTCCGGCCCGCGCGCTGCCGGGGCCCCCGAGCGGCAGCAGGAGGAGGAGCCGAGCGCTCACGGGCGGAGCCCGACAGGAGGAGGAGGAGGAGGAGCCCGGCGCGCACGGCCGGGGCGCAGGGCAGGAGGAGGAGCCGGGCGGCGCGGGGCGGGGCGGCGTCCGGCCCAGCCATGGCGGACGAGGGCCCGCGGAAGGGCAGCGTCTCGGCTCTCATGGGCCGCACCAACGGCCTCACCAAGCCCGCGGCGTTGGCCGGTGGCCCTGCCAAGCCGGGGGGCGCGGGCGGCTCCAGGAAGCTGGTCATCAAGAACTTCCGAGGTGGGTGCGCTCCGGTGAGGAGCGAACGGGGCGGCCGGCAGGTCGCGCGCTCGGACAGGGCCTCCTGGGGCTTCCCACCCGGCCCTGTCCCCGCGCCCCGGCCTGCCTTGTTCCCGCACTGTCCTGTTCCGGCGCTCCAGCCTGACTTGTCCCTGCACCTCCTGCTCCGCCACGTCCCCGCGCCCCAGCTGGCCCTGATCCCGCACCTCCTGCCGGGCCCTGCCTCGGTGCCCCGGCCTGTCTTGTCCCCGCGCGGCCGTTGACCCTCTCTCCCCACAGACAGGCCGCGGCTGCCTGACAACTACACTCAGGACACGTGGCGGAAGCTTCACGAAGCGGTCAAGGCCATCCAGAGCAGCACGTCCATCAGGTACAACCTGGAGGAGCTGTACCAGGTGAGCGGCGGCGAGGGCCTGCGAACCTGGCTGTTTTCCTCCTCCCGCAGCCACGGTAGCCGACGCTAGGAGGCCTGCCTGTCTGCCAGGGGCGACAAGCTGCGGCCCGAGCCTCCCCCCCGGGGGGGGAGACAAACCGGGGAGCCCTCGGTCAGCAGGTGTTTCTGTGGATCGCCGCCATGGATTAGTGCTGTGTGTTGAGGCTTTACATCAGTCTGCTTAGGAGGTGTAAGTTTTCCCATCACCAGAAGAAAGGAGGTGGCAGGGGCCTAGAGCCACAGGGCTCCAGCAGTCTTCAGTGTTATCAGAATGACAGATTGTTGCACATAAAACTCAGTACGGCTCCACTTGCTAGTAAGGTCCCTGTGTCGTGCCCCCCTCACCACTGCTTTGTGGTTTAATTGTTGCAAATAAGGTTTGCAGACAGAGTCCGGTAGTTTTAATTGAAAGAGGGGTCAGTGGGTACAGCAGGAAAAGAAATCGTCAGAAGTACATTTTGCTGTTTCAAGCAGACTTTCCTGTCATGGTTTTATACAATAATTCTCGCTAAATAGTCTGTTATAGGTAACTATAAAGCATATAATTAGCTACACTAGAGCCATGAACTTGCCGGTTTGCTTTATCCTGGTTACAAAGTGAATGTATTTAAAGTTACATGAAGTACAAAAAGAAAAGTAAACATTAGAACCGAAAAGAAACTGTTAACATTTTGAGCACTCCCAATCCGAAACTTAGCTCACATGTGGAAAAAGATCCCCAGCTGACCTGTCTGATTGGCCTCAGACAGAACACAATGTATGCTAAAACTATTGTATAAAATTGCTTCAAGCTGGGACCAGTGAGATGACGCAGTGAGTAAAGCTCTTGCGGAACAAGCGTGGCAGCCAGTGTTCGAACCTCAGAACCCTCAAACAGATGGGAGAAAACTGGAGATGGCCTCTGGCTGCCAGACTCTTGCTGTGGCACAAACACCCACACATATGCATAATGCACACACACAACGATAAAAAAAAAAGTCCTTCAAATTGTGTTCAAGGTATATGAAATATGAATTAATTTTATATTTAGACTTGAGTCCCATTTCCCAAGTACATCATTATACATATTCAATTATCAAATTAGAAGAAAAAAATATAATCCAGAGCACTGCTGGTCCCAAGCATTTTGAGTGCAGGACAAACGGCCTGTAGTGATAGACTGATGCATGTGGCTGTTCCTTGTCTTGGGTTTGTGAGTTGATTGTTTATTGAGGGAGAGGGTTTTAAGATTTTGTTTCTAAGCACATGTCTGTGTATGAATGGGGGTCAAGGGACTGGAGGCCGGAAGTATTGGGTCCCTCTGGAGCCTGAGTTTAGGTGGTTGTGAGCCTCTTGACATAGGTGCTGGGAACCAGTCTCAGGTCCTCAAGTACTCTGACTACTGACTGAGTCATCTCTCCAGGCCTCTGCCCAACCCCCTTTGTTTTTGAGTGAGAGTCTTGCTACATAGTGCTAGCTGACTTAGTTACTTGCTTTGTATTTCAGCCTAGTCTGTAACTTACAGCAATCCTCCTGCCTTGGCTTCCCACTTGGTTGAATGTACCACCATGCCCCTGATAATTTTTTAAATAAGCTCTCTTGAAGTATAATTTATATATAACTTGTGCTCCAGTAGGTTTTTTTTAGGGGAGGAAAAGTTGACTGGTTTTATTTTTTAAGAGTTTGACTGTATAGCACAGGCTGCCCCAAACTCAAGGTATTCCTCCTGTGGGTTGCAGGCTTACACTAACATACTTGTTGTGCTAGTAGATTTTAATGGCCTAATATGCACTTGTTCTGCTGCCCCCCCCCATAGATTGTCTCCATCCCCACAGAGAAGTGCAGCCCCTTGCAAGCTCCCCTTGGCAGTCATTTCTCTTCTTTCAGTTACTCTGCCATTTCTGTCTAAAGGAATCGTGCATTTGTCTTTTGTTATCTGGCTTTTACTTAGAATAGTGTTTTGCAGTTCACACGTGGTGCTAACAGTTTGGTGTTTGGTTTTTTAAAAGTGTTTTTACTTGACTAGAACTACATCACTTTCCCTCTTCCCCTTCCTCCCTTCACCAACCCCAGCTCCCCTCTCTCAGACCCCCGCTGTGCAGCCCCCAAGTGCATGTTGTTTTTATTTTTGAGTAGTGTGGATATAGTACAATTGGCATCTTCATCAGGTAAAGGACCTTTGCGTGTCCAGTGGGGAACATGGCCAGCAAAGCCGTTGTGAGCATGGAGTACATCTTGTGTGGGCATGTGTTCTCATTCCTCTCAGGAAACTATCTCAGAGATCTTAAGAAGATGTATGCTTCATTTCTTAAGAAACTGGCTGCTTCTCAAAGTGGCTGTACCATTTTACACTCTGCCAGTAGTATGAAGCCGGGTTTGCTCCACATTCTCACCAGCATTTGGTCCTGTCAGCTTTACCTGTGGTTTAATTTACAGTTCTACTGATATTAGGCATCTTTTCATACATTTTGCTATATTCTGTACCCTTTTTGATGAAGTTAACTATTCAGACCTTTCGTGTGCTTGACTGCCTCCTCTCCTCTCCCTCCCTTTTTATCTCACTATGTAGCCTACTCTGGCTTCAAATTTATAACTTTCCTGCTTCAACCTCCTAAATTCTTTTGTTAACAGACATAAGCCAGTATGTCCAGCTTCATTTTTTAGATTTTTTCCTGTTACTGAGTGTAGATTTAGTATGGATTCTTCCAGATACAAGTTGCATATATTTTCTTCTAGTTCATAATTTACCCCTTTTATACCTATGTCCTTTGAAGAACAGTGATTTAAATTGTGAAGTCTAGTGTTTCAGCTGTTCTTTTAGGTTGCGATTTTAGTATCTGCCTAAAAAATAAGAAAATAAATTTTTGCCATAGCTGGGAATAGTAGCACACTCCTGTAAACCCGGCCCTCGGCAGGCAGAAGAGATTCAGGATCAGCCTCTTCTACTCGCCAGCTCTAGGCAAGCTGCGTGAGACCCTGTCTCAAAAAAATAGATCTTTGTCCTAATCTAAGATCTTATATTTCCCTAGTAGACATTTAGAATTGAAAATTTTACATTTAGATCTGTGATCTATAGCTTGTGGACTTTTGTGTGTATCGTAAGATATAAATCTACATGCAGTGTTGTCCCTGTAAATGTCCAGGCGCTGGTTATGTTGTTGCCTGATTGCCTTTCTCAAAGACAAGACCAGCTGTCCATCTAGGACTGGGTGTAACGAGGTGTTAAATCAGAAAGGGCTGGCCCCGCCTTGTGTTCCCACAGGCGTCTCAGCTGTTCTTGGTCCTCTGTCTTTAGGAATCTTAGAATCTGTTTTCTGGCTTCTTCCAAGAGGCCAGCTAAGGTTTTGATTGGATTCTGGTGACTCTATTAGATCGTTTAGAGACAACCAACTCAGCCTTAATTATAGAGAGCACTCTGTTGGGTCTTTTTAAATATTTCTCAGCAGTGTTTCTTGTTTCAGTTATACAGATGTTACAAACTTTTTCGTAGATCCCATTGGATCTTCTGCCCAGATGATCATGTGTAACTAGAAAGCTTTTTCTTTTCTAAATTTTGTGTCTATTATTTCTTTGCCTTGTCTTGCTGTACTGGCCAGAGCCTCTAGGACAGTGGTTAGAAGTAAGAAAGAGGGCACTCATCTTGCTCTGGGTCTCAGGAACATTTATTTTACTGCTGTTGAGTATAGTGCTACCACGTAGGCGGGTCCTTTCTGCTACTGGTTAATGAAAGTATGTTTCTGCATCTATCATGTGGGTTTTGTCTCTTAGTTTGTCGGTTATGTTCATTATTCACCCCCCCCCTTTTGAGTATAAAGACAGTCTTGTATGTTTGGGCTATATCTTACTTGGCTGAAGTGGGTTTTTGTTTGTTTGTTTTGTTTGTTTGAGACATAGTCTCACTATGTAGCCTTGACTGGCTACTCACTATGTAGGCTAGGCTAGCCTCAAACTCCCAGAGATCCACCTGCCTCTGCCTCCTGAGTGCTGCTGGAATTAAAGCGTCTGCCACTGTGCCCAGTTCTGTGGTTTTTTTATGTGCTGGGTTGAGTTGTTAATGTCTTGTAAAACTGTCTTACTGGATAATTTTCCTACTACATCTTTGATCAGTTTGAGGGTCAAAGTAATGATGGCTTTTTGGGTTTGAAATGAGTCTCCCTTCTTGTTTGTATACAGTTGATGGCATTTCTTTCCTTAGACGTTTTGAGGGGATTCCCTCGTGGAGCCACTCTGTTTTCGTTAGCATCACCATCATTGTTATCACTCTATGTGTGTGGATGTTTTTCCTGCATGCATGTCTGGGTACCACATTTCAAACCTGGATCCTCTGAAAGAGCAACTTCTAACTGCTGAGCCATCTCCGTCTCGGTTTTCTTCATGGAAAGATTTTAAGTGCACAGTGATTGTCCCAAGTCCCCCTGAGACTACCAGCCCTCTTGTCTTCAGAGTCTAATTCAGCCATGCCTCCTCTGCTATTGTTGCCACTGATGTGAGTTTCCCGCACACTTTGTCTTCTTCCTAAGGGCACAGATGGGGTCATTCTGAAGGCTTTTTGAAGCTCTGCTTCATCTTTGGACACATAGACTCTTTTAGATGACTGTTGTTTCTTCCTGACCTGCAAACTCTGTGTTTTGGTTCTGGTTGATCCCATTAAGGAGAATCTGATAATCTTTGGCTGGATGTTCAACATAAATTCTAACTGATATGCCAAATATTTTTACATACTTTATTGTTAAAGTATTTGGAGATCATCTGACCTTTTTAAGTCTTGCTTTTAGGATCAGTTAGACCAGACCAGAGCAATGCTGTATCCAGGACCCCAACACTGAAGCAGAGCTTCCTAGGACCCTGACTGTGGCTTCCAGTTGTTCTAGGCCCTGTGTGAACTCTGGCACTGTTTCCTCCACCCTTCTAGATGGTTCTTTCCTTGACATTTGTAGTTTCCTCACCCTTTGTTGCATATTGGGGTTGCATATTGGGAGACTTTATCTCCCCTGCAGGCCCTCATCTCCTGACTCAAGGTCCTGCATGCAGCCTGGAAACTGGGTAGGAAGCTGGAACAACTGGAGCTTCCCAAAGATCACCAACCTCCAGTCATTGTCGAAGGCCTCAGTATGCTTGCTGTGCTCTGTCTGGGTTTTGGTGCCCAAGACCCCAACATGCTTTGTGTGTTTTGTCTGGTTTTTTGGTTATTTTGACCAGGAGCAAAAACTACACCAAGTCCCTAAATACTCAGAAGTTTTGGTTGATAAAATGTATCTTGCTACTGAAGCTACTGTCCTGTTGCCTAGACACCACACTGTCCAGTTTTAGCTGTCCTAGCAGTGTAAGGACTTTTTCATACCTCATATGCAGTGATGCGTCTGAGGGTGAGACCTCACACATTCAGAGCCACTCCATCCCACTGGGCATCCATGGGGACCCAGCCTCGGGCTTCTGTAGAGCAGAGCTACTGAAGCAGAGCCAAGGGATAACTTGGGCCTTAGCAAGCAGATGCTCCTGCTCCTCTGTGTTTGTTTCCAGCTGTGCTTCATGCTCTGCCTCAGAATCTTAGCTGCAATGAGAGCATCAGTTTTTACCAGAGTCTGGAAATGTTTAGTTTTAAAGTCCAGTGTAGACACAGAAACCCATTGGTTATGCTCTATGCTCAGCAACTTGTTTGCTCGGTTTTTCCTTGAATTCAGTTCATGGTGAGGAAGTCTCCTGTCTTCCCACCCTCTGTCTTCCTCCTCTGGGTAGGGCTGTTTTGAGGACGCAGATCTCTTCTTTGCTTCTGAACCACTCAGAAGAACGTTCATCTGTGGCTTCTGTACTCGAGTTTTGTTCTTTGGTCATTCTAGTGCACAACATTATTTCCAGGAGGCATCAGAGGAAGGCCCAGTGTTGAGCTCAACCTGAGAACAAATTTCTCAGAGTGACGTAGGTTCCAGGGAGGCCCAGCTGGAGTGCACAACAGGGCTGTTAGTGAAGGAGAAAGCAGCATAATTTTGTGTAGAAGTGATAGGATTGGCTAAAACTAGTGTGGAAAAGCCGAGGAAATGGTGGACAGATCAGTGTTGTTTTTTTCTAAGGTATTCTATTACCAATAAAGACTCAGAAGTCAGATATTGGGGTGTAAACCTGGTAGAACAAAGAAATGGCAGAGGAGCGACCAGCTGACCCCTTCTCTCCACAATTCCTAGAGTAAAAATGATACCCGAAAAGCCCTAGAATCTCCAAGTCCCTGTCTGTTCCTTCCTGTGCCTCTCTATCCAAATCCTGGGCCCTCTGTATACTTTCTGACTGATTCTGGTCAACTACTCACTGGCTCAGCCCCCTGATTCAAGGTTAACTTTATTAACATAGTCTCAGGGTGTCACCATGTGATCAAATATCCCACAACAGATCAGTATTGCTCTACTACCACTTTGAGGAAGTCATGCATTGGCACAGAGTAAACTCAGTACAGAAGCAGAGAACACGCCGTCTCTGGCCACCAGAAACTGCCCTCGTCTAGCAGCCCTGCTCAGCACTCAGCTCTGTGTGTTTAGCTCTTTAGCTCTTTCCTCAATCTTTTTTGTTTGGTTTTGTTTTGTTTTTTGAGACAGGATTTCTCTGTAGCTTTGGAGCCTGTCCTGGAACTCGCTCTTGTAGACCAGGCTGGCCTCAATTCGAACTCACAGAAATCCGCCCGCCTTGCCTCCCAAGTGCTGGGATTAAAGGCGTGCGCCACCACCGCCCTGCTAAATAGATCTGGAAGACTGTAGTAGGTGCACGTCACCTGAGAGGCTTCTGAGTTTCCTGTTGCCCGCCTTTGAGTCCTGATTTCATTCTACATTGTCACTCAGGTGGGCATCTAGTGAGGTCCAGTTCCCAGCACTGTTCCAGGTGGGAATGGGGTGAGGAGGGGAGGTAGGAGACAGCAAGCCTGTGTGTGACCTTGACCATCCTTGCCCCAGAAAGTGTCACCAGTCCTGAACTGCTGGGTCTGGGCAACATGCCTTGCTGGTCTTCTGCTATGAGTTCAGAGTCATCCTGGGGCCCCACCTGCCACATTGGTATGTCTCTTTGTCATGGCTGGGTCCAGATGTAGCTAGGTGTATGTGGCAGTTTCCTGAGGGCTTGGCAGGCAGTTGGGCTTGTTTCCCTTGCATCCTTTTTGTCAGTGAATTAGTGACGCGGTCCACGATTTCTTGCTCCTATTTCCTGTGACTTCAGCTCCAGTCCAAGAACCTCTGCATGAATTTGAATTTAGGGAGCCTATAGCTGCCTGCCGTCCTTCATTTCGTTCTTTACCTGAGGGGATTAGACAGGGCCATAGGAAACATTGTTTCAGTAGTGTAAGCACATGCAGGTGATGCTTGAGAGAGCAAGTGGACAGACAGCACTGGACACCAGCCCATGCTTGTCAGCATCCGGTGCTCTGACCTGGCCACAGTCTGTGAGTCTGGGACAGAAATAGTCCGATGTGAGGAGTGACCCTTGGGGCTATATGAGCAGTATTTTTTTAGGGATGGATTGATATGAGTAACAACTGTGAACTGGTACAAGCAAAATCCAAAATCTACCACATCTACCTTTGGTTGTTAGACTAAATCTTACTTCTCTGAAGTGGCTCTTTTAAATGCTCACAGCACAGTGTCTGTCAGGAATCATAGCTCTTCCACCTTCTACTCACGGTAGGTGGAGTCCCTGCCATGCTTGAGCAGGAATTCTGCTCCCCTCCTGTTTCTGCCCTGGTTTCACATGGTCATTTTCAAGATAAATAAATGTGTGTCTTACCTCAGCTTGGAGAATCAGAAAATGGCCATAACCTCCAAGCCTGCTTTAGAATCCTGGTACTGCTGTGGGGCCTGATAGAGAAGTCACTGGACTGGGCAGAGCTGTAGACTTGAGGTGCAAGTGTAGCACAGCGTCAGTCCGAGCCTTGTTGGTGGCCATTGCCATCATGCTCACACAAGTGCCGGAAGCGCCCACAGTTGCGGCGTGCTTGTAGGTCACTGAAGTACCCAGTGGCATCGGCACTGCAGGTGGCCGAGAGCTAGGACTTGTCTGAACGATCACCTTCTCCCTCTGTTGTAGGCTGTTGAAAACCTTTGTTCTCACAAAGTCTCCCCGACACTCTACAAGCAGCTGCGCCAGGTCTGCGAAGACCACGTCCAAGCCCAGATCCTCCCGTTCAGAGAATATCCTTTCTGTGCTTTGCCTTTGTGCCTTGGGATGTTTGTTTATTACCACATCTTTAAAATGGGATAAAGGACTAATGGATATTCTTAATATTAAAGGAATAAGTTTTAAATCCTCTTTTATAGAACAAAGGGCTTCATAACTCATTATAATAGATTTTTAAGTGAAATTAACATCTAAATGACTGATGAGCGGTAAACAACCTCCACTTATGCATCTAGTTGGAGAATTTAGAGAAATTTCTAAAAATTCCTTAAAATTGAAATTCTGTCCTTTTAATGAAAACCATTTGTATTCATGTTTTGTAACATGTGACCAATCCTATAAATGTGGCTGCTTCAAACATACCCGGTTTATGTCTGGGGTTTATGTTTGGGGTTGTTTCTGTCAGGAATCAGGGTTCAGCCCCATGGTTTCCTAGCTCATTGTCTCACAGGCCCAAGTCAGGGTGTCAGGAAGGCTGCCTCATCTGAAGGTGGGTCTTTCCTGGTTCCCACAGGTGGGTAGCTATAGGAAAAAGATCCCTACTTACCATCTGGCCATGGATCCAGCTTAACCCGAGGACTGTACTCAGATGCTTGCTGCATCCAGTTTCTCCTGGTGGGTTGTGTGCTATTGTGGGCAGGCAGGAGAACCTGCCTGTCTGGTCTAAGACTGCACCTCCCAGGACACGACCAAACAAAGGAGTGGTGGCTGTGGTGTTCAGTTGAAGAAGAGAATTATTCAGGCATGCGCTATACACAGCGCTGGGCAGAGGGCAGCGTAGGGTCTGCTGCCATGTCATCTTGTGACTTATGCCCACAAGGACATCTGTATGACCTGGCCTAAGTAAGGCTGGTCCCCAAACCCATTGCCAGTTTTAGGACACAAATGTCGTGTGTGAATCCCATGCTGACTTCTTTGGCTCCGTGCTTTAGTGTATAAAACAAATCCCAACACCTGCCTATTGAAGACTTTCTCCAGGTTCAGGAAATCTTTTTCTTCCTGTGACTCTCATCAAAGGAAACATGGTCCTGCCAGCTGTACAGACCCTGTTAATGGAGAGCAGCAAGCAAGCAGTGTTGCTGGATGTTGAGGCCTTTAGGTTTCTGCTACATTGGCGTCTATCAGATCTTCTCTATTCTCTGGCAAGTGTTCTGAACTAACAACTGCAAGATTGTACAAGATCCCGGTGACCACACACCCTGGAGGAGAACCTGCCGGCGTGCACTCTTATCTCGGGAGATATCTGTGAGGCTTATTGAACCCCTACGCCATTCAGAGTCTTGGAGTAGCCTGACATGTGGGCCGAGTGACACTAGATGGTCAGCAGCTGTGTTGTAGGACAGCAGTACCCATCAGGTCAACTCATATTGTTTTGTTCTAATCCCACTTTGCTGGAAACCACTTTTTGATTGCCTACTTTAATTATCCTCCTGCCAGTTAATCCCACTCTGGGGGTTGACCAAAATGGTCACATATTTAGCAAGTCTTTGTTTCCTACCCCATGGTGGATTATAGAAAAGTGACTGTGCCTCATTTCTACCCTCCAAGGGATCCTGGCTCCAGGGTAGAGCCAGGGAAGGACGCTGTTCCTTGATAACAAGCCAGGATGATAAGAGTCACGATTTGTTTACAGAAGGAAAAAGCACTAACACATTAGATGCCTTAGTGACAATGTGTCTGGAACCCAGACACGTGCAGCTGACAGCGGCAGGGCAGAGCCAGGGGCTGGGGCCCAGGAGGATACCACTGAATTGGGCCTCGAAGGACAATGGGATGTAACCAGACAGAGTGAACATGAGTGAGTGCAAAGTGTGTTCTTAAGAACTGTGCGCAGGCTGGATGGTGGTGGCGCACACCTTTAATCCCAGCACTCAGGAGGCAGAGGCAGATGGATCTCTGTGAGTTCAAGGACAGGCATCAAAGCTACAGAGAAACCCTATCTCAAAAAAACAAAACAAAAAAAACTGTGCACAGTCTGGTGTGCAGTCCAGGACACAGGCTGCATTTGGTTCTGGATATGCCATCACGGAGTTGCACTTCAAGCTGTACAAGTCACTGAGATTACTTACAGGTTTCTAAGCAAGAGCTCAACCAAATTATCATATAAAGATCTATTGGGCAGAATGATGGGACAGCCTAGAACTGTGGCCAACATGCAGCCTTAAACCTTCACCAGCCAACACATTTCCAAAGTGGCTGTTATGTGTTGCCGGATGTCAAACTAGGTTCTAGAAACAGCATTGTGAGTAACACAGGATTCTCCCTTAAAGTGTCCCTCTAATGGAGATAGCAAAGATAGGCAAAAGGCCACGTGCTCCTCTGGACATAAAGGAAGACTAACGCAGCTACCTGAGAAGGGATGTGCCAGGGGAGAGGAGATGGTGCTGTTGGGTGGCCTATGCAGAAACATGGCAAGCAGAGTGAGACAAGCCCAGAGGCAAGGATCAGCAGTTGCTGCCCCTGGCTTCCAGAAGACAAAAGCCAAAGAAGGAAGCTCACCTGTGACCTCAAGTGTGGCTGGCCCTATGTTGTGCTCAGGGTTCTGCAGTGCACAGTTTTGGCCAACGGGGAGAATGGTAATTAAATAGCCCTAAACATATCAATGTGAGATGATTTTCTCGACCTGATTGAGATGCAGCAGCCAAGCTGAATGACCCTGGGGATTGGCACTCAGATAGCAGTGGACACCTGGAATATACACAATGTATTTTTGCTTTCCTTTAGATGGTCTTTGTGATTGGCAGTTTTTTGATGGTGTGTCATAAAGCATTCTTCTTGTTGGGTTTTATCATACCATGAAGGGCATACCTCACTGTCATGGATGGTGTGTGTCCTTTGCATGGATTGAAATGAGACAAGAATGGCTACCATAAAGCTGCCTCAGCAGAAGCCACAACAGACCCTCCTGTTAGCTATGCATCTCATTGCCTAGACTTACTCACCTCTGGCACTGTGGTGATGCTGTAAGCCTTGTATCCTGGAATTGACTGAATTCTAGCAGGTTGCATAGGATCTTGTTAAATACCTACTCTGTGGTACAAGTTCACTCTTTGGTGCTTTTTTTCATGGAAAATATCAACAAATGGTTGATGAGAGTGCCTGTTTAAATTACTTAACAGAGCTCTTAAAGAACATTGACATTGAACCCTTAAATCTTAACACTGGGCCAGGTACAACTCCTCCTTGGTTATTAGTGATGCCTGAGCTGCCAGATAGCAACAGAAGATGGACTAGTGTCAGTTTAACTCCGTTTTAAGCTTAAAGGCCCATGCAGGCTCACTGCCACACAACTCCAACTGGCCAGTGTGAATGCAGTAGGGACTTTGCAGATCGGCAGGCTTGTGGCATCTCTCAACCTGCAGAATGTCCTGTGGCCGGCCTTTGTCTTGCTTTGCACAAATAGAGGTCTGGCATATTTGACCGTCATAGAAGCATTCTCCCAGGGTAATGTGCTAGCCACTGAACTGACAGGCCTTTTCTCTGACTGTCTAAACTTGTGAATATGCTTCCTGAGATTAGGAGGCAAGAACTAGACCTCTTTGTCTGATCTACTATGGTTATGGCCACCTGCACAGATGTGCCTGTGGCCTCACTGTCTCCCTAAGTATTCTCTTCCCCTCCTAAGGCTGCCTCTACCAACTGCCCTTGACTGAAGTAAGCTGTCCTGGAAATTGAACTTGGGTCTTGGGCAAGAGCACCAAGTGCTTTTATCAATGAGCAACCTCTCTAGCTCCTAGGATACACTTTTTAAAAAGCTTCACCTGCCTCTACCAGCTGCCCTTGACTGACTGAAGATCTGGTGTTTCTCTGCGTTGGGTGTGGCATAATTACCAGGTTTCTCCTCCATCTGGATGCGCTGTTTCCTCGTGGGAACTGAGTGTGGGTGGCCTGCCATACTCGAACTCACTGACATGGGTGGTGCCGTGCGCTAGTAAGTGGCAGAACTCACTGACATGGATGGTGCCGTGCACTAGTAAGTGGCAGAACTCACTGACATGGATGGTGCCGTGCACTAGTAAGTGGCAGAACTCACTGACATGGATGGTGCCGTGCACTAGTAAGTGGCAGAACTCACTGACATGGGTGGTGCTGTGCACTAGTAAGTGGCAGAACTCACTGACATGGGTGGTGCCGTGCACTAATAAGTGCCAGACAGGGCTAAAGCACAGAACCTCGGTGCTTTCCGCCTACGTGGGCTGCTCTTCCTGTATTAGGAAGCTCAAAGAGCAAATGAAAATTCTGCACATTTTTTTTTTTAAAGTATATCCTAGGAGCTAGAGAGGTTGCTCATTGATAAAAGCACTTGGTGCTCTTGCCGCAGACCCAAGTTCAATTTCCAGGACAGCTTACTTCAGCTCCATCCAGGTGATGTGACACCTCTGGCTTCCATGGGTACTGGCACCAACACACACATACATACCAATAAAAAAATTAAATCACTTAGGAAAAAAATCTAAAATTTTAAAAAATAGGTGGGACTGGAGAGATGGCTCAGCAATTAAGAGCACTTGCTGCTCTTGCAGAGGACTGGGGTTTGGTTCCCAGAACCCACATGGTGCTCACAACCATCCATAACTCCAGTTCCAGGAGATCTGATTTCCCTTTCTGTTCTCTTCTGACCACTACATATATGTACACATACTACATACATACATACATACATACATACATACATATGTACATTCATAAACTATAGACTATCCTAATAGCAAGTTCCAGGCCATCCAGAGAACATAATGAGACCCTAGCTCACAAAAAACAGTGTGTGTGTATGTATGTGTATACTGGCACATGCCTGTAATATCTGAGGACACTGAGGCAGAGGACCTCAAGTTCAACACCAGCATAGGATGTAAATATCCTGACTCAAAAACAGACAAGTACAGTGTGGTGGCTAACACCTGTAATCCCAACATGTGGGAGACTGGGAAAGGAAGATTGCTTCATTTAAGGCCAGTCTTGGCTAGAATGAGACCGTCCCAAAAGCACACATACAACATACATATATATACTTAGAGTCTAGCTGAGTGCATAATTTGGTCATGAGTACAACTTGATGTTAGTATTCTAAGCTTTTACTTTTACTGGGCAAACCACTACCACTGTTGAGCTGCCAGCTCCCTGCTAGACACTTTTTTACACATGTTGACTATGGGCACTCGGGCCTCACCATCAGTTCTAGAAGCTCCATCGTGGAGCTATGGTCATCCTGACCCTCGGTAGCTGAAATCTGGACATCCAGAGGAAGCACTCACGCCTGGTTATCTGTGTCAGCTGGCAGGAATGGAAAGTAACCCTGCAGAGAGGAGCGGAGAGAATGGAAGCCAGAGTGGAGCAGTGAGAGCAGATCCAGGGATGGGATGAGTCAGGTCGGTTACTACAAAAGGAAATGAAGTGATAGTGGGCTGAGGCTAGGAACCCACTCGTGGTTTGGGAACCACAGGCTTCTTTTGTAATGTGGCTTAGAAGCCTGAGTGTTTCCTAGAGGCTGGAAGTCCAAGACCCAGGCACAAGTAGACTCCTCCTGGTAAGAGCTTTCTGCTTAGTAGAGAGTGAGGTGTCTTTGATACCTCTTGGTACTATTGCCTTAGGATTAGGTTTTCACTGCGGATTTAGAGAACACAAGTGTTCAGACTATAGTGTAACTTACACTAGATATGGTGTAATGGTCATACTTTCCATGTTACTAGAAGGACATCTGGGAAGGGTACTGAGATTGAAAGTGTAAAAAAAAAAATGGAATGGACTGGTGTGTTTGAAGTTTCCTTAGCAGGTCCGCACAGACTCACTAGACAGCGTTTTATTTCTAAAGAAGATTAACACATGCTGGCAAGACCACTGCAGACAAATGGTAAGTTTGCAGCCCTTTGCCAGCCCTGCTTCTCCAGCTGTGGGTGCTGTTAGTAATGCCTGTGTTGGCTCACTCACACCTGCCTTAACCTGCCTTTCCACCAACTTAAGGCCTGAGCTCAGGGGCCCTTCACTACGACTGAGCAGGAGAGTAGGGTGGGGAGGGGTGCTGGCCAGCTCTGCCTTTAGGTCAGCAGTCAGTGTGTGCACATAGAAAGAGGCACCTTAAGTCTCAAAGGAAACTCCAGGTGCCTAACTGCAGTTTGGCCAGTGTTCCAGCTCCTCACTGTAGTTAGATGGCAGAAGCTTAGGCTGTGATGGTGTCTAACTTGTCTTCACACATGTGAGTTTTTGTGTGCCCCAGCTGCTGGCTTCTTCAAGTAGACTGCTTGCTTTCTAGAGATGAGGAGCAGGTGATGAGCATTTTGAGCCATGTGGATGTGAAAACAACAATCTCTGTTAGGGACGGTGTTCTCAATGTCAGCAGTCTCTGCAGAAAGTGAAATCAGTCCCAGCTGGTAAATGCAGGGCTTCAACAGCAAGGGTAGAAAGGACAGCTCACTGCCTGCGCTTTCGCGTCCTTGCAACAGAGCACGCTCTGGAGCCCAAGCCTCAAGACCATGTAGCAAGATTTAACTTAGAAAATTTAAGCCAGGAAAGGGGGTCCTGCATGTGTCTGTAATCACATTTAGGAAGTAGAAACAGGAAAATAAGGAGTTTAAGGCCATGAAACCCCATCTCAAAAAACCAAGAAAGACTAGTTTAGTACTTAGCCATCCAAAGAGCACCATTGTGTCATCTGTTGGAGATAATTAAATTTCAAAGATCATTGAGGTTAAATGCTTTAAAATCCCTGTAGTCTGGGCTGAAAAATACCAGAAGAAAAAGTTAAATTTATAAAAATTGGGGACTTGATGTGTGAGGGCTTTCCATCAAGAAGTGATTGTTACGTTCAAGACAGCTAATGTAAGGATGGTCCGGAAAGTCTGACCTCAAGTGGTCGGTGCATGGCTGAGCATGGGAACGGGGGGGTGAGTGCTGCTCCTTTCTGGTCTTCAGATCATGATCAGAAGCATCTTCCTGTTTCTGGATCGCACCTATGTCCTCCAGAACTCCATGCTGCCTTCTATCTGGTGAGTGCCCTCCCGGTCTGACAAGCCCTGCTGCCTTCTCTCAAGTGGAGTGGCCCTTCCCAAATCTCCTAGGCTACCAGCTGAGGAGTAGAGAGGAGGTTGCTGGGAACAGTGCAGGAAAAAGGAAGGGATCCAGAGGGAGCAGATGCATTGGTGGTTCCCATAGCCTTGACACCTTTGTGGCTTGCCCAAGAAGAATAGTGAGCCATGGGTCAGAGACAGCAGATTCACACAAAAACAGTCGATTGTTGGGCGCCTGTGTGACATGTATCTCATGACCTCTCCAGGAAATACCCTCATTTAGGGCAGAGACACTGTCATCCTGGACTGGAGGCCTTCCCAGCTCTGGGTATAACTAGCAAATAGCAGTTTGGACAGGTGCATGTGAAGCTTCTGGAGCATCCAAGGCTGACCTGAAGCCTTGCTCTGCCTTCTGCCTGTCAGGGACATGGGCCTAGAGCTGTTCAGGAACCACATCATCAGCGACAGAATGGTGCAGAGTAAGACCATTGATGGGATCCTGCTGCTCATTGGGCGTGAGAGAAGCGGTGAGGCTGTGGACAGGAGCCTGCTCCGGAGTCTGCTGAGCATGCTCTCAGATCTCCAGGTGAGGCTTTGGTCTTGAGTGTGTGTGAGCCACTGCAGGTGCCTGCCACAAAATAAACACAGGCTTCATAAAGTATGAGTTGAAGATACAGTTATCTAGTCCTTAAGGAGAGAATGCCTAAAGCTAACACTACACTACACAAGGAGCCATGGAGGAAAAGATTGATAAGTATGGCTGTATAAAAATGTTAGTTTCAGCCAGGTGGTGGTGGCACACGCCTTTAATCCCAGCACTTGGGAGGCAGAAGCAGGTGGATCTCTGTGAATTCGAGGCCAGCCTGGTCTACAAGAGCTAGTTCCAGGACAGGCTCCAAAACTACAGAGAAACCCTGTCTCGAAAAATCAAAAAAAAAAGTTAGTTTCTATGGAAAATATACCATAAACAAAGGTAAAATCAATTGCCAAGGTACAAGGCAAATAAACATTAGTGTTGAGCAGATAGGGCCCTGGCCTGGCAGGAAAAGTTTTCCAAAGATCAGTGGCACATGGTGACCACAAGCTGCAGCCTGCTGACTCAGAAAAGGGGGGCCCCTTAGTGCTTGAAAAGGCAGGCTCCTGCATGAAGCTCATCAGTAACTGCTCATTCCCTAGGTATATAAAGACTCGTTTGAACTGAAGTTCTTGGAAGAGACTAACTGTCTGTATGCTGCAGAAGGACAGAGGCTGATGCAAGACAGGGAGGTGAGATGTGTGACCAACTGTCTTTGCTTTAACCCCCGTCAGGGAGCCACTCACAAGGACTGCACTCTTTCCTGTGTACACATTTATCAGAGCCTCCTGCAGTCCTCAGGGATGGGCTGCTTGTTGTAGAAGTTCATTCCTTTCCCTTAGAAAATTTTTCCTTTTATTTTTCCCTCCCCCCAAAGTAGTTTCTGGAATAGCAAAGGAGCACATGTCTAAGTTAGAAGATAAAGTATAAATCCTAAATATGAAAGACAAATAATTAAGAATCAAAAATTTTCATCGCCGGGCGGTGGTGGCGCATGCCTTTAATTCCAGCACTCAGGAGGCAGAGGCAGGCAGATCTCTGTAAATTCGAGGCCAGCCTGGTCTACAAGAGCTAGTTCCAGGACAGGCTCTAAAGCTACAAAGAAACCCTGTCTCAAAAAACAAACAACAACAACAAAAAAAAAATCATCTATGTAATGCACTGGTAAAGAATTATCTCCAAGCCAGGCAGAGGCGGTGCGCACCTTTAAGCCCTTGGGAGACAGAGGCAGGTGAACTTCTGTGAGTCCAAGGCCAGCCTGGTCTACAAGCAAGTTCCAGGACAGCCAGAGCTACACAGAGAAACCCTGTCTCCAAAAAAAAAAAAAATTCTCTCCAAAAATGCATGTGTAATAAATAATACATGTGATATTTCATATGTAATACCAGTATCACCCCACCCTGTCAGGCAGCTTCCGAGGTCCTGAAGTTAAGTCCTGAAGGGAGCCCTAAGCACAGACACGGTAACCTGCTCCTTGTAAGGTGGGCCAGCCTGTCAGAGCAGAATTTAGCTGCAGCAGGGCTAGCAGGTGCCAGCCCTGCGGACTGTTCACCCCAGACAACTGACATCTGTTTGCAGTCTGACACAGGGGATGTCTCACCTCCGACAGCTTCCTGTGTGGGTGCCAGGTTGCCAGTAGGCTTTGGGCTTTCTACCCAGATACTACTAGTGACTCACCTTATGGGCCCTAATTTTAGAGGTGACTCCCAGCCTGCTGGTTGTCACTCACATAGCCTCTCATCCTGCCCAACCCTGGTCATCTAGTAATATTCGACTTGAAAGTTTTCACTGCTTTTTCAATTCTATGAGGAAATCTTTTTATCAATAATGTGAGAAATCTTTTGTCATTGATGTGTTAATTTTTTTTGGAAGGTTCCAGAATATCTTAACCATGTGAGTAAGCGTCTAGAAGAGGAAGCAGACCGAGTGATCACTTACTTAGACCACAGCACACAGTAAGCACTGTCCTTGGATCCATTTCAGTTTCTCACAGGCCACATACTTTCTTGCTCCATATTGAAAGAAGTGGGCAGTGGTGGCACACACCTTTATCCCAGCACTCGGGAGGCAGAGGCAGGCGGATCTCTAAGGTACCTCAAACTCACCCAGTACTCTGAGGCTACTCTAGTCACAAGACCATGCTTTGCTTATGATCCGTCTGGCTTAGCAATTATAAACTGTATTTCTTACCATATGCTGTCTCGAGTGGCCTGGTCAAGGACAGTGACACCCTTAGCATCTGAGTGCTTTGTTTGCCTGATAGAACTTCACTGAATATGAGACTCTTCACTTAGAAGCTTTTTGTTTTTAAAGATTTATTTTTATTACTTTAATTGTGTGCAGTGTGGGTATATGCTTGTGAGTACCGGTGCCTGAGGAGTCCATGGGTCTTGGATCCCCTAGAGCTGGGGTTATAGGTGATTATGAGCCACCTGATGTGAGTGCTGGGTACTGGCCTCTGCAAGAGCAGTGCACACGCTTAACTAAGTCATCTCCGTCCCCTACTTACAAGGTTGTATTAGATGCATTGTGTGGCCATAATTCTTATGATACTGTACATTTTCCCCCTCTTTTCATTCATCCTTTTCCTCTAGATTTTGGGTTGATGAGCAGCTAGGGAAATAAGGGAGAGAGCATGTGCATTTGTGCAAAATATGTATTATTTACTGCTGTGAGGAGACAAAGACAGGGAGGGACACAAGGGGAATGGTGAGCCATGCGAAGCTCCAGTCCTTGTGGAGATTGGGACAGGAGGAAGGAAGGGGCCAGACTCTCAGGAGACATAGCATGGGAGTTCAGGATGTGTTCTTCCTTTCTGGTGAGGGATGCCATGGATCCTTGTCCAGAGCTGAGCCAGGGGAATGCTGGGTTGCTTGGGGATATTGATGTGCTGGGCACACTCTCACTTGACAGGGAGAAGAGTCAGAGGAGACTGCAGAGGGCTGCCCACATCTCTGAACTCCATTTTCATGGAGGCTGGGATCTGAATCCTGCCATAGGTGCTATGAGATTTAAATAGATTAAAAAGTTCCTTCTAGAAGTCTGGGCATTGTGATACACAGTGTTAATCCTAAAGCTCAAGAGGCAGAGGCAGAAGGGATCTCTGTGAGTACAAAGCCATCCTGGTCTACATAGCAAGTTTTAGGCCAGTCAGGCTGCACACTGATACTCTGTCTCAAAAAGAAAAGATTTGCTGCTAAGCCTCACTGCCTGAGTTCAATACTCCGGGCTTCTTTTTTATTTTTTGTGGTTTTGTTTGTTTGGTTTGTTTTGGTTTTTTGAGGCAGGGTTTCTCTGTGTAACAGCCCTGGCTGTCCTGGAACTCACTCTATAGACGAAGCTGGCCTCAAACTCACAAAGATCCGCCTGCCTCTGCCTCCCAAGTGCTGGGATTAAAGGCATGTGCTACCACTGCCTGGACAATACCCTGGACTCCTGGAGGTTTCCTCTGGCATCCACATGTGCTGTGGTATGTGCACAGCACACAATTTAAACATCGGTACTGGGCCCTGGACTTCAGTGTCCTCCTTAGTTTACAAACTCTAAAGAAAGTCTTGGGAAAGGTAAACATTCTCTGTGATCTTCTGAAAAGAAAAAATACATGTTATGAATAAAAAAAAGAGCCAGGAATCTGGGTGTGGTGGGACACGCCTGAAATCCCAGCACTTGGGAGACCAAGGAAGGCATGGATGTCTATGAGCTCAGGACAGACCCTGTCTGGGGACGGGGAGCCAGGAAGATCGTGTCTGTGCCTGTGACTGCAGTGGTCAGGCCACATTTCCCACTGCTCTGTTCTGTGTGGTGCTCATGTGCTTAGCCCCATAGCAGGCTGTTTCCATGGACAGAAATCTGCCCAGTAATAGTGGGGGTCGGGGTGGTCAGGGTGAGGAATGGAGATACAGGAGTACATCTCAGACAAAAAGTAGGTGATCAGCCAATCTTTAGAACCCTCAATTGCTGGTCCCTCCTGTGTTACAGAGGTGAGGACCAACGCTGAGAACACACTGGAAGGCAAAGTACAGGAAGATTGTGGGCAGTGATGGAGGAAAGAGGTCAGAGTCTAAATTGTGAGGGAGATGGTAGTTTGCCACGGAAAATACTTATCCCTGGGGATTGTAGGCCTCGTGGTGCCACAGCATAGAGCAACCATCCTAACAGACCGACGTGACAGTGACCATGGAGACAAGAGTACTTGAGCAGGCATAAGCAATGGACTGTAGACTGCACTGCTAGATGTGCCCTGTTGGCTTCTAGACTCTACCTTCGAGTTCATGTCTACAGTTCAGGAAGCTTTAGCACGGGCAGCAGACCATGAAGGACAGAGGTGGAAATGAGAAGCCCAGGCTAGGGTACATGTGCCTACGCCAGTCAGGCAGGCTCCTCGGGTGCTCGCTGCTGAGGTTTCCAGACCTACCTATGGACTTGTCTGTGTTATTCAGCAGGTCGTGTTTAGGTCTTGTTTGGGGTAGAAAACTATGTGCTCAAGACCAGCTTGGGCTATATATTGAGATCCTGTTTCATGAAAGAAAAAAAGAAATGAAATCTGGCTGTAGAATTGTGAACACAGTCACAGTTCATCGTTGACGTGATGCAAAGCTTATCTGTTAGCCCTCTGTCGCCTTGGCTGTCTGTTGTGACTTTAACTTTCCCCTTTGGTAGATGAGCACTTCTCTGCTGCTGATACTTTCTGGTTTTCTTTATAGGAAACCCTTGATTGCCTGTGTGGAGAAACAATTATTAGGAGAACATTTGACCGCAATTCTGCAGAAAGGTAGATTTTCCCATGTGTAAATTGAAACTAAATTCTGTCTTTAACTTGTGAAACTCTGGAAGCATTGTACATAACTTCTGGAATTGTTATTTTTTGGGATGAATTATTAAGACTCTTGTTTAATGGATGTGTTAGCCCTCAAGAGAGGGCTACGTAATTAAGAGAGCTGGGATCATGTGTGTGCGTCACCACCCCTGGCTTGTAACTTGGACCTTTCTTAAAAACTAAACATTAAAGAGCTGTATGCTGGTGGTTCTCAGCCCTGCTTGGCGAACTAAACTACGTTGGAAGGTTTTTTATTTGTCAAATAGTTGTTCCTACTATGGGGCACCATAATGTCTAATAGTTGGCATGTGAAACAGCTCACCACACTTCTTGTTCTTGGTAAACTGTACCCCTGGATTACCATGAACACACCCAGGATGGTTTAATTGGAGAGTGACAGACGTGGATCGATAGCTCTGTTATCTTCAGAATAGCCGTAGGAGGGACTCCCTGAATACAACTTCAGTTTTTCACTCATGGCTGAGAGTTTATAAATATACCTTTCTTATAGTCTGTCTTTAGAAAGTATTGTACCACTGTGCACAGAATATTAAGGCCATAAAGCAGTGGATTTCCATCTCCTACCCCACTGTTCAGCTCAGTCTCCAATGGTTTTATTTATCTCCTTCACAGTGAGCTTGCTTCTCTGGAAATGGTAGTAAACACAACCACTCTTTTGTAACACTTGGCTGCCACTGTGACTATTGTACTCTGTCACCATTTAAAAGTCATCTAGCTATGATGGCAAGCTGCAGCTCCTCCCTTGAGCTTTGAGTGTCTGCAGGTTTAGTTTTGAGGAAGCACCACTCCTGCCCACATCTGTTCTGTTTGGAAATATTAGCCTGGCATAGTGGTTCATGCCTTTACTCCCAGCACTCAGGAGGCAGAAGCAGACAGAAAGCTCTGTGAGATGGAGGCCAGCCTGGTCTATGTGTTAAGTTTCAGGCTAGTCAGGACTACACTGTGAGAATCTGCCTTTAAAATGGTTTTTTTTTTAATTGTATTTGATAGTTTTGTCCACTCAAAGTCTAGTAACAGTGTCCAGTATGATTGCAATGAGCACCTTCAGTGTGAGCAACGTGACTTCTGAGTAGCTTTCTCCACTAAAAGGAAACTAAAGAATGTTTAATTCCAAGTCAAAGATAGGAAGCACAGAAGAGAGCCTCAGCACCCTAGAATAAGACATTAGGTCACTGGCGTCCCTGAGTGGCCTTAGAGCCACCAACATGCCCTTGCTAGGAGGACAGTGCAGAACCACACATGTGTTCCTAAAAATCTGTGAGTTCAGAATGGCACAGAAAAGAATTTTTAAAAATTAAAAGGAATAATTTTAAGAAAAAAAGACAGGAGAAGTGGCACAGGCAGCAGTCGGGAGCACTTGCTGCCACTCAGGATCAGGGTTCTCTGCCCAATGCACATGATAGACAGCTTACAACCTCCTGTAGCTCAAGTTTCAGGGAACTCAACCCAATTCTTTTTCTGGCTTCTCAAGGCCCCCAAACTCATGTGAGTACACACGCACATACATGTAAATATTTTACAAGAAAAAGACAAGTAATAGAAATTTTCATAAATTTCTCAGTGCATGCTTTGATAAGCTAAATTGTTGCAAGGAAATGGTAAACTATACTTGTAAAAACTTATTCTAGCCGGGCAGTGGTGGCGCACGCCTTTAATCCCAGCACTCGGGAGGCAGAGGCAGGCGGATCTCTGTGAGTTCGAGACCAGCCTGGTCTACAGAGCTAGTTCCAGGACAGGCTCCAAAGCCACAGAGAAACCCTGTCTCGAAAAACCAAAAAAAAAAAAAAAAAAAACCAAGCTTATTCTAAATTTCATTAGGGAGATATCTAATGTGGAGATGGCTTAGTTGATCACGTGCTTGCCATGCAAGCATGAGTTCCTGAATTTGGATTCCCAGGATCCACATTAATAAGCTAGGTAGGTGTCGCAGCACTGGGTGGCAGAGACAGGACGATGTCTGGAATTACTACCGGCCAGGATAGCTGAATCGGTGAGTTCTAGGTCCAGTGAGAGACTCTGTTGAACAGTAAAAAGCAAAGCAAAACAAAAATGGAGAATAATTAAGGAAGACACCAACATCAGTCTCTGGCCCCCAAAGGAACACCTGCAGATATGTGCACAAATACATGAGTAAATACATACAACAACATACACAATTATCTTAGAAACATTCCAAAAAGTAAAAGGCCCTTAAACTTTTTTTTGAGACATCATTTAGGACTCCTGGCAGTTATTTTACAAAAAACTAAAGCTTATTTGTGTGTTTAGTTCAGAAGTAATCTTGAAACATAGCAAGCAGCAAGACCTCTGGCTTAGACCAGGGAGTGTCTCCACACATCTTGACCCTGTGTGTGTAGGCACCTAGATCTACAGGTACCTTCTCTGTCCTCTTCTGGCTTCTGCAGGTACTGCACAAACATGGTGCATATATTTATACACAGGCAAAATGCTCATATAATATGAAATAATAAAATTATAAGGCCTAAATAGCTGAATAAAAATTCTAAAATTCCATATGTCTTACAATTTATTATGTGAATCAAATTAATCAACTAAAAACTTAAAATTGAACCAATTTTAGTTTATATTTATTTTATGTATATGAGTGCTTAGCTTACGTATGTGTATATACACCACATGTATGCAATATCCACAGTGGTCAGAAGAGGGTGGAGGTCAGAAAAGAGCATCAGATAATCCTAGAACTGAAGGTAGACATGGTTGTGAGCCACCATGTGGACTATAAGCTGAGCCTGGGTCCTCTGTAAGAACAGCAAGTGCTTTTACCTGCTGAGCCATCTCTCCAGCCCTGAACCAATCTTTTAAGAATAAATGTTTTTTTCTGACTAAACAAAACCTCATAATTTGCATTGTGAATTTCTTTTTTGGGGGGGAAGGGTTCGAGACAGGGTTTCTTTGTGTAGCAGTTCTGGCTGTCCTGAAACTCGCTCTGTAGACCAGGCTGGCCTCAAACTAACAGAGATCCGCCTGCCTCTGCCACCCCAGTGCTGGGATTAAAGGCATGTGCCACCACTGGCTGGCATCATTGTAAATTTCTCAGGGCAAATACTTGTCAAAATATTTTTTTGACTCATTACTTTTGTTAATGAGAAACTAAATAATACATTCCTAATGCACTCAGAAAATGAGATCCACCTATATGAGCCACCTCAGGCAGGTGACCAGACAGGCGTGTCGTTGTAGCAGGCGTGTGCTCCGAGTCTGCATGCCATGTGCTGCCTGTGTGGTGTGGACTATACTGTGTTCACTCCTGAATGCTGCCTTCCTCCTGTGACTTGCTCTTGCTCTGCACACTGCTAGGGCTCGACCACCTGCTGGATGAGAACAGGGTTCCTGACCTCACCCAGATGTACCAGCTGTTCAGCCGGGTGAGAGGGGGTCAGCACGCTCTGCTGCAGCACTGGAGCGAGTACATCAAGGTACACACCGGCTTACAACTATACCCTGCAGAGGCACGTGAACTACTGAGAGGCGCTGTCTGTTCGCCTGTCTTCCACATGACCTGATGAATGTTTTCTTCAGCTAAATCCACTTTCTAAGGTGGCACCAGCAGTGATGGCCACTGTCCAGGTGGACACCAGCAGTGTAGTAACAACAGCTCTGCACCCCTTCATGCAAACACTTGTTTCTGCTACAGTAGCATATCCGGTGTGTCTGTTTATCAGTCGTTACTCTGCCCACTGGGAACCAATACACACTGTACAGCAGTTTGCTCCGCCTACTGCTGTTTTTTAATGTATTTATTATGTATACAATGTTCCTTGTGCAGGTACATCTCCATGCCAGAAGAGGGTGCCAGATCTCATTATAGATGGTTGTGAGCCACTACGTGGTTGCTGGGAATTGAACTCAGGACCTCTGGAAGAGCAGCCAGTGCTCTTAACCTCTGAGCCATCTCTCCAGCCCAATTAACATCTAGAAAGTATCTCCTTTTTTTTTTTTTTTGCCTACTGCTGTTTCTAAGCCCAGTTTAAGACTCATTGCCCTTCCTTCTCACTCACACCAGGAAAAAAAAAAAAAGACTCATTGCCCCAGTTCCTACCTCTGGGTTCCGGTCATTGTGTCTCTCTTGCCATCATCATCTTTCAGGAATGTTGCCTGGGGCTGATGCAGAGCCTCTGCATGCCAGGCCCCACCTGCCCAAAGGGATGCAAGAAGTATCCATAGTCATGGCTACATGTAGAGAGGGTACTGCCATCATGTTGTGAGACAGCAAAAGATACTCTTTGGCTTCCTAAGCCTGTTGCTGACTTGGTTATATTTTGTGTCTGTAGACCTTCGGGACAACCATTGTCATCAATCCCGAGAAAGATAAAGACATGGTTCAAGACCTGCTGGACTTTAAGGACAAAGTAGACCACGTGGTGGAAGTGTGCTTCCAGAGGAATGAGCGCTTTATCAACCTGATGAAGGAATCCTTTGAGACATTCATCAACAAGAGACCAAACAAGCCTGCAGAGCTCATTGGTAGCAAACAGTCCTAGATGCTTTTCCTTTGTTACATTTAAAAGGTGTATTTTATATTGTACATGTGTGTTCCAACTCAAGCGGAAGTTGGAGGGCTTTCAGGAGTCCTTGCACCGTATGGGTTGTGGGGACTGGACTCAGTTTGGCCACGGGCACCTTTACCCCCTGAGCCATCATGCTAGCCTTTATAGGTGCTTTGTAAATATAAAAGTGCCAGGTGTGGGTATATACCTTTAACCTGTGCATTCTCCAGGTGTGGGCATATGCCTTTAACCTGCGCATTCTCCAGGTGGTAAGCAGGTGAATCTCTATGAGTTCAAGGCTAGCCTGATCTACATAGCAAGTTCCAGACCATGCATGGCCTGGAACATGATGAGACCTTGTCTCAGGAAAAAAAAAAAAGCCAGGCAATGGTTGGTGTCACACCACGTCTGTAGTCCCAGCACTCGGGAGGCAGAGGCAGGTGAATCTCTGAGCCTGGTCTACAGAGCTACTTCCAGGACAGGCTCCAAAACTACAGAGAAACCCTGTCTCAAAAAAAAAAAAAAAGGAAAATGAAGGCTGACCATGGTTGTACACACCTCTTTGATTCTAACACTCAGGTAGCAGAGGCAGGTAGATTGCTATGAGTTTGAGGCCAGCCTGGTCCACATAGAGAGTTTCAGAGTAGCCATGGCTACATAATGAAACCCTATCTCAAAAGAACCAAAAAAACAAGCTATAAATAGATGAATGAAGGAAAAGAAGCTCAAATATTTTTTCCAACCAGTTTGAGCACTTTGACGGAGTCCAAACCTTGTCAGGATGTATATGTTGGGCAGTATTCATGTGTGCACAGTTGTACATCCATGTGTCATAGGGATTGAGCCAAGAGCTGAAGTTTTGCACCTGAGAGGCAAGGTGAGAGGGTTTGTGAGTCAGGGCTCTGGAGCTGCCCTGTGAAGGTCAGTGTTGATCCTTGTCCTGACTGTAAGAATCCCTGAGCAGCTGTGTTCAGGGTGAGGCCATTGTGTGGGGTCAGTAAGGTCATTGGCCTCTGGATAATGCAGTGCTCTTTAGTCACCTGGTCTGCTCCATATCAAACAGGATAAAATGAGAGCTCAGATAAGACAGTCGCAATCGCTGCCCTGTGTGGTTATCTCACTACTCACACCCGTTAGTGAAAGTGTGACTGACTTCATAGGAGAAGGGCAGAAAGGTGACACGAGCATACAGGAGTGTGGTAGCAGTGTCGCCAGTGCAGCGTGAGCACAGAGCAGCTCTCAGCTGTGTGCACGTGGGCAGAGTATTCCACAGGAAAACATGGAAACTGATAGGGGCTGAGGAGGTGAATCAGTGGGTAAAGTGTCTCCCACACAAGCATGAGGACCTGGGGACCTGAGTTCAGACCCTAGCACCCATGTAGACACAGCCATGGTGGTGTCTGTAACCCCAGTGATGGGGAGGAAAGACAGACAGACCACCACCCCCCACCAGGATCTCATTAGCCAGCCAGCCTACCCAAACCTTTGAGCTTCAGGGTTAGTGACAGACCATGTCTCAAAAAGACCAATGGTGGTGGCATGTACCTTTAATCCCAGCACTTAGGAGACAGAGGCAGGTGTCCAAACTCTGAGTTTGAGGCCAGCCTGGTCTACAGAGTGAGTTCCAGGACAGCCAGAGACACACAGAGAAACCTTGTCTCAGTAAAACAAAACAAAAAATCAGTCTGGAGGGGCTGGAGAGATGGACTGGTGGTTGGGAGCACCTGTTCTTCCAGGTTTCAAATGCCAGGACATAGTTTGTAATCAAGCTTCAGAGGATCCAATACCCTCTTCTGTCTCCTGCTGATACTGGCAAAGACTTACACCCATGCATGAATAAAATAAATTTTTAATAATAAAATAAAAAATAAATTCAGCAGGTGATGGTAGCTTACCCCTTTAATCCTGGCACTTAGGAGGCAGAGGCAGGCAGATCTCTGTTCGAGGCCAGCCCAGTCTACAGAACGAGTTCCAGAACAGCCAAGGCTACACAAACCCTGTCTCAAAAAAACAAACCAAAAAAAAAAAAAAATTCAATCTGAAATTAACTAAAAAGGAATTGTTTTGCTTTTTAAGTCTGGATTTGTTAATGGTCTGGAAAGATACATTCTCATTACCTTGAGACCACCTGTTTTAAAATGTCCATTTGCTTCTTATCCTACATTGGTGGTGTTTTGGGAAGGTTCCAGAGTGCCCAGTTGTTACTAGGAGATTGAAAAGAACTGTTTGGGGTTTTTTTGTTTGTTTTTCTTGTGGTGTTGGTGTGAGATGGCACTCAGGGCCTTGTGTGAACCAGCAGTATCTCTCCTGCTTTGACCCCACAGCAGTTTTCTGATTGGAATTCTTGCTCTTCCAGCCAAACATGTTGATTCAAAGTTACGAGCAGGCAACAAAGAAGCAACAGACGAAGAGCTGGAGAGGATCCTGGACAAGATCATGATCCTGTTCCGTTTCATCCATGGTGAGATGTGGCCGGATGAACATGCTGACCTGCGCTCAGGAGGAGCTCTTTCTTCTCACCCAGAAGTAGCACTGAGGAGCTTTCTGGCAGTGTAGCACAACATGTAAACCGGATATCTCAAGTTGTGGTTTTCCTCTGTTTGCACAGGTAAAGATGTCTTTGAAGCATTTTATAAGAAAGATTTAGCAAAAAGGCTGCTGGTGGGGAAGAGCGCATCGGTGGATGCAGAGAAGTCCATGCTGTCGAAGCTCAAGCACGGTGAGCTCAGGGTGGGCCAGCTCGTGGGCGGGCACCACGCACAGCTCTTTCTCACCCACTCCTTCACATGTCGCAGAGTGTGGAGCTGCCTTCACCAGCAAGCTGGAGGGCATGTTCAAGGACATGGAGCTTTCCAAAGACATCATGGTTCACTTCAAGCAAGTGAGTTGTTTCTTCAGTAAAGCTGGCTCAGTGGGTCTAACAGTTTGTCACATTGTAGCATAGACCAAGTAAAGAAAAAGAAAGATTCCAATGACATTGGAACATAATAGAGTATGTTTGAAAGACTGAGGTAGATCCATATGTGAAACTGTGTTTCTAAAATTATATAAATTCCAGGCTGGGCATGGTGGTACACACCTTTAACCCTAGCACTTAGGAGGCAGAAACAGGCTGATCTCTTAGTTAGAAGCCAGTTCTACATGGTTAACTATGGTTTCTACATAGTTAAATTTCAAAATAGCTAGGGCTACATAGAAAGACTTTGTTTCAATTTAAAAAAAATACATAATTTTATACACACACCATTTCTTCCTCAATGCATTAAGTATCTGTCTACTTATTGTGTCTTGGATGTCTTTGTTTTTAGCATATGCAGAACCAAAGTGCACCAGGCCCCATTGACCTCACGGTGAACATCCTCACCATGGGCTACTGGCCCACATACACGCCCATGGAGGTGCACCTCCCTCCAGAGGTGAGTGATCAGCTGCTGGACAAGCCCACTAAGGCCAGACCTGTTCTGTGGCCCCTGGAAAGTGGTGTTTGACAGTGACCTCTTGAGTCATGGTCAGAGGCACCTGTCCTTTTCTCCATCACAAGGGCACTTGTGAAAATGACAGCTCACCTGACTGCTCTCTGCTTTCCACCAGAGTCTGGTCTGGTGTTGTTTAGGGCCTTACGTATTGACTTGAAACATTGTGGAGAACCTGAAGTGGAACATGGAGTTGTAGGCTCAGTGAGGCTAAAAGCCAACATGGCCACACCATGCCCTGAGAAGGAGGAGTGGGGTAGACCTGAGTGACTCTGTCTTCATCACAAAGGGTGAGGGCCTTTCCAGAGGACAGAGACTCAGAGGCTGCAGAGGCCAGGGCAGCAAGGGTGAGGCTGGGCCTTCTAGGACTTGAAACCCTTCTCAGTTCTGAGACAGTTCCTTTCTCCAGTGTCTTTGTTTGGACCCCACTGATCTCTGTGGCCTTCTCTGTTTGTCTCCATCTCTGTGCCAAGTGTCCTCACCTCACACCAAGTGAGCAACGGCCTTGCAGCTCAGCATGCAGCTAGCAGTCTCCTTCCCCTTGGCTCTGCGCGGTGCCCCATGCTTCCATCTTCCTCCACACTGAACCTGACCAGACCATAGACCAGCTCCTGGCCAGTGCTGCCTGCCCCACCACTTGCCATAGACTTGACCACTGGGGGTCATGTTTATTTTGTTTTCAGGCATTTTTGTGCCTGAGCAAAATCTCTTCCAGAAAAACCCCGTGTTGCCTCTGCCCTGGTAGCTGTACTTAGTCACACCCACTGGGAATCACTTTCCCTTCTACCTTGCAGGCCTCTCAAAACACTGCAAGTGTTTTCACTTGTTCTGAAATTGTCCAGACTTACAGAAAGTACACAGGGTGGTTCCTAGAATACCTGTATTTAGTGCTGGCTATGTCGATGGCATCTCTTTCCTGTTCAGTGCCTTCCCTGCCTCAGTGCAGGCCTCCCAGAATTGGCCCCAAGCACTTCAGATTAGAAAATGCTCACTGGTAGGAGTCCCTCCTCCAAGCTTTACCAGCTATCTCAGGTACGTCCTTAATTGCTGTGGTTAATCTGAGTTGTCAGCATGATTGGACTGAGAACTAATTTCAGCTAGTGAAGCATGCCTCTGGGTATGTCTGTGAGGACATTTCTAGAGAGATTCTGACCTGTTTTAGTCGGTTAATGGGTTGAAATGCAAAGGACCGTTAAGAAGCTTTTGGATCTGCACAGTGCAGCTACTGGAGGAAGCAGGCACACCCTGCTCTGCTCCCCTTGTGTCACCTATCCCTGATTCCTGGCCACTCCTTGCCACGCCCTTCCTCCAGGTCCTTTCCACCATGGCATGGCGGGCCCTAAAAGTGGCGGTGCCACAAACTGGACTGAAAGTGCCCCAAATGAACACTTCCTCTCTAATTCTTTTTCTGAGGCATTTGTCACAACAGTGAACACTGACTCACAGTGTTGTGGTGCCCACGAGCCCAGGGTCCACATGCAGAGCCACATCTCAGGCTCTGGATCAGTGTCCTGCAAGTGCTGCTCAGGTGTCTTGTGATGTTGGGCTCCTTCGGCCTCTGTTAGTGTTTCACCTCTATGAACGGTAACTGTGAACTGTGCTCATCTCCCTGTCTGAATCAGTCTCATCGGATGCATGGGGCTGGTTGTCCAGTTCCATCTGTTTAGAAGCTGACATTCTTCTATAATAGAGGTCTCTATTCTCCATTTTATGTATCAGTTTTTAGGTCTATCGCTAAACTTTGGGGGTTCTTACTTAAATGCGCACATTATCCCAGATCTCTCAGCTGGCTCCTCATTGTCTTTGGTTACATTTTTGTTTCTTGCGAAAGATGTTGGAGCTTTACCTAATACTGTATTTTTATTAGCTGTGGCAAAATACACCTTCACATAGACTTTTTCATCTTAGAGTGGCATATTAAACAGGTGGTAACCGAAGATAACCGAAGGTGATCACCTCTTCCCCTTGGGCTGCAGTCAATGTCTGCTTTCTATGACTTGCTTGTCCTTGTTGTCCCATGTTTTGGGGCTCATACGTGATATGCACATGGATGTTGGCATTACTCCCTATTCCAGGATTCCTCATGCTACATTGTGTGTTGGTGCTTATTCCTGTTTTGGCTCTGTGTACAGGCAGCTTGCTCAGCCATTCATTTAATGATGGGCCTTCGGGTTCTTTCTACCTTTGGATAATCATGAATGATGTGACTATGAAGATGGGTATACAGATTTGTTTGTTTTGTTTTTTGAGACAGGATTTCTCTGTGTAACAGCCCTAGCTGTCCAGGAATAAGCTCTTATAAACCAGGCTGGTCTCAAACTCACAGAGATGTGCCGCCACTGCCCAGAGTGTACAGATTTTTTATGTGAACACCTGTGGTCACTTTTGGGCAAATAACTGTAACAGACTTCCAGGCCTGAGTTGTTCTGCTTTTAATTGAGGAGCAGCTTGTTCCTCCTCACCAGCCTTTCCTCTCCTTTCTGCCATCCCCACAGTGGGGGAGTGGTGGTGCCCACCTAGTGTGATTAGTATTTCCCCGATGGTGATGCTAGGCATCTTTCCATGTGTGTTGGCATTTGTGAGTCTTTGGGAACTGTCTATTCAACTCTTTTCATTGTCTGATTGTTTGTTTGTTTTTTCGTTTTTGTTTTGGAGACAGGGTTTCTCTGTGTGACCTGCTTTTGTTATTTAAGAGCTCATCGCATATGCTTGCTGGGTGCTTGACTCTCATCAGATGTGTGATCTGCAGATATTTTCTCTGTGAGCTCTCTTTTTATTTCCTTGAAAGTATCTGTCTTAGTCTGTTTTCTATAGTTGCAGCAGAATTCTCAAAACTGGGTAATTTAATTCTAAAGGCTGGGAAGGCTCAAAGGGCTCTCTATGATAAGGGCATCCAGTAGAGAAGGGGCTCAGGAGAGGTAGCCACGCTGCTGGTGGTTGCTAGCCTGCGCTCACTCCTTGGTGCCCGTGAAGTCATTCAGCATGTGCTCTGCGTACACTTGTGAGGTCCATGCTGGTCAGCTTTTGTCACTGTAACAGTCCTGGAGAGAAACCACTTACAGCCCGTGGTCAAGACACATCACAGCAGCAGAAGCTTTCGGGGTCAAAGAGAAGGCCAGGGATAGGACATACTTTCAAAGGCATATCCCCAGTGACCTTCTTCCTCCAAACAGAACCCACCTCTGAGTTTTCAGAACTTTCCAATGCTGTTAAATTTATTGAGTTTAAATTCCTCATGGCTCAATTGCTTCCCAAAATCTGTCGCTAGCAGCCAAGCCTGGAGCACATGAGCCCCCACAGGCCATTTCGATACAAACAATAATAGCGTTGACACCAGCCTTCGCCAGAGGGAGAGGAAAGTCGCTAGGCTACGGGCACCATTTGACTCATGGTGACCATGTAACATGACGGGCCTGATTGGTTTCTGTCCTCCCACCAGGTCCCACAGTCCTGAGGGCTGGCTTGTTGGGATTTCTGTCCTGTCCCGTACCCCATAGTCGGCAAGCCTCAATGAAAATCACGCAGAGTCTACATTAGGTTATAAACTGATTGGCCCATTAGCTCAGGGTTCTTATTAGCTCTTGTAGCTTATATTAACCCATTATCCCTATCTATGTTAGCCACATGGCTCAGTACCTTTCTCAGTGGGGCAGGTCACATCCTGCTTCTTGGGTGGTCCAGGCAGGAGTGCCAAGGGAGCTTCCTGCTTCCCAGAATTCTCCTGTTCTCACCTCTACTTCCTGTCTGGTTTTCCCGCCTATATTCCCTGCCTGACCAATCAGCGTTTATTTAAAACATGATTGACAGAATACAGACAATTCTCCCGCACCACTTCCCCCTCTTTTTTTGTTTTTTTAAACAAAGGAAAATATCCATAGTCCATTTTTTGGGAATGTGGGCGTAGTAGTCCAGACTACTTCCAGCTGGTTGGGGGTGCTGATAATCTTATGGGGACTTAAAGAAAATTTAGAGTTATGATCAAGTCCTGACTGGAGTATCCTGTGAGTCTTGTTCATCTCAGGCATCAGTCTTGAACCTGTTTTGGATATAGAACTCTATCATCTGGGCCATCTGTTCCTACCGGAGATTTCTCAGGTGGTCTTCCTTGACCAAACCTTAGTTTTTTTAACTCAGAATGAATCCACAGCCTCTCATTTCCTGTGGAAACAAAAGCAAAATCTCTTCTTCAAAGTAACATATCTTTTGACTTCAGTTTTGAAGTCAAGGTATTTTTAAAATACTTTCCTTGGGTTAATTTAGCAGTATTTATAAACAAAAGTCTTTTAGCAGCTGTTATTCCTTCCTCAGCATTCAAACAATTCAAAGAGAGCATAATAGCATAGAGTATCAAGATTCTCTGTGTATTTTCCATCTTTATGTGGCTTTATTTTAACCTCTATTTTTTTTATTTTTACTTTTAACTTTTGGCTTTTTGAGACAGGTTCTCTGTGTATCTTTGTCCTGGAACTCCCTCTGTAGACCAGGCTGTCCTTGAACTCACAGAGATCTGCCTGTCTCTGCCTCCAGGCATTGGGATTAAAGGTTTGTATCACCACACCCAATTACTCTCTTTTTTTATTATTTTTACTTTAAGAACTTTAACCTTTAGCCCGCATATATTTTTAACACATAGTAAACCATTTAGAGGTTTTTTTTTTTATTTTGAATCTCTCTTTACTGTATATCTCTTTTTCTGACCACGTGGGTCTTTAATTTGCTAAGGAATATGGAGAAGATTAAAGCCGTGGCTTTGACAGCTAGATCCAGCCCATTCCTTAGCTTTCTGTAATTCCAGCCTCATGGCGGAAGCCACAACTCTATGGCGTTTCAAGGTCCCTGCCAGCAAGCAAGCTGCAGCATTCTGCTCACAGACCACATTCAAATGTTCCCTGGCCGGACCACCTGCCTGAAAGAGCCAGAGTCTGCCCTGGCAGGATGGCCCAGAAAGCTGGCATTTTAAAACAGTGCAGCTTTTTTCCTGCTACAGATGAAAACCGAAAAGCATGCGGTCGGCTTTTCATCAACACCATTTAAGTGTTTCTTGGCAGGGCCTCTTAAAAGAGCTGCAAGGCTTTGCAGCTAAAGCTGAGTGAGGAAGCCTCTCTTAGATGAGAGCACTTGCTTGCCTCTAGCAAGCAGAGCAGACCTGAGAAATTGCTGCTACCAAAAAAACATGCTTTATTCTATTCTTTCCCAAGCTTTCTCAGGCTTTTTGTGGATGTAGTTATCCATGTGGGTGCTATTCTGTAGCATGAGGGCCTGCTTGGGATTTTACAATAAGAATAGGAAAATTCTGGGAAGCAGGAAGCTCTCTCAGGACTCCTGCCCAGGCTGCCGAAGAAGCAGGATGTGACCTGCCCCACTGAAAAAGGTACTGAGCCATGTGGCTGACATAGATAAGAATAATGAGTTAATATAAGCTACAAGAGCTAATAAGAAGCCTGAGCTAATGGGCCAATCACTTTATAGCTAATGTAGACTCTGTGTGATTTCTTTGGGACCTAATGACTGTGGGACCTGGTGGGAGGACAGAAACCAACCAGACCCCCCACACTTAGGCCCCCATGCTACATGGCCACATGGACCAGCAGGAGTAGATGAAGCACCAAAGCAGACAAAAGCCAGATGTGATAGGAGACTCCACAGTCTCAGGCCTATGGGTATTATCACAGGTAGCAGGTCTGGAAGAGCTCGGTGAGCTCAGTCTCGTGTCTCTTGGCTTGGCAGATGGTCAGACTTCAGGAAGTATTCAAGACGTTCTATCTGGGCAAGCACAGTGGCCGGAAGCTCCAGTGGCAGACAACTCTGGGACATGCTGTGTTGAAGGCGGAGTTTAAGGAGGTCAGTTCTTTATCCACTACTCCTGTTTCTTCCCCTCTGCCAATATGTTTGGAGAATTTTCAGATTATACTTGAACTTCCATAGCAGTGAAAGACAAGATTTTTTTCAGTATGATGTAGCACTAGCTTTTTTTGGTCAATAAAAATAACAAGTAAAGGGTTAATACTCTACTTAACAAAAATCAATTGTAAATTAATCAATAGAAAATTATTCACCAGGGTTTGGGAATGAATCAGTAGATAAGGTGATCTTGCTGCACAATCATAAGTGCCTGAATCCCTAGCATTCACATAAAAAACCAGGTATGGGTGTTAGCAAGATGCTTCTGCTGGTAAAGTCATCTGACACCAAGCCACAACCAGAGTGATTCCCAAGGACCCACATGGTAGAAAGAGGGGAACGACTCCCACAAGCTGTCCCCTGACCTCCATGAATGCACCATGACGGGTACCTATACACACACAAAAAAAAAAAAAAAAAAAACAAGATTACTTAAAACATCTGTAATAGGCATGGCTCTGCTCACCTATAACCTATGCAGTAGATGTACAGAGACAGGAGGATTACAGGCACTTGCTGGCCATCAACCTCACTGAAAAATAGTGAGATCCAAGTTCAGTAAGAGACACTGTCTCAAGAGAAGAGGATGGAAAGCAACAGAGTAGGACACTCAACGTCCTCCTCTGGCCTCTGTGTGCACACCAGCACGTGTTTACACACAGTTACACACCATACGTGCAATCATTAAAAGAGCAGTGGGTGTGAAAAGGCAGCTGTAGAAGCACACCTGAAACCCAGTGCGGTAAAAATGTGCTCCGGTTCTCTGCTAAACAAAAGGTTACAGATTCAAACACAGTGGGTGTGGCAGAGGCCAGGATGCTGATGGATACTAGAGAGGTCCAGCAAATAGAGCTGCCAGAGGAAACTGAGCATGATACTACACATAGTGTCATGGAGAGTGGCATGCAGAAGTCTGACGTACAGACCAAAACCCCAGATTACCCACTTTTTACTGCCTTAGTTCCAGTTCTAAGAAGCAACCTGTTTTGGTGTGCCTGTGTGTGCCTGCATGTGTGCGTGAGGCCAAGGAGTCCAAAAGCAGGTCAAATACACTGAAACTAACTGCAGGCAGTTCTGGTCCCATACAAGAGCAAAGAGCTCCACTGCTGAGCCTTCTCTAGCTGCTCCGTCTTTCTGTTAGCCGTTACTTCTTCCTCCTGTTGTAAAGCGCCAAGCAAATGAACAAGTTTTGTCATACGCCAAGAACCCAAGAGGGGAATGTTTCAAGGTTTCCACATCCTCTCTTCTCAAGTCACTTCAGCTAGAGCTGGAGTCCTTCCTAAGTCATTTCACAGGTCAGGGGGTAAGAATGCTCTCAGCCATTACCAGCTGTCACATAAGAAGTGAGCAGACATGGGCTGTGTGAGTATACCAAAGACACATGTCACCAAGCAGTATGTGGGAGAAAGCCTTCATGTTCATATCTAATTTTAATATATAAATCATGTATGCTTAAGTATGTCAAGGAGAATACCCAAAGTTCCTAACATTGTGTTACTGTATGGGTATCACATACCCCTTCTGCAAGGTCTTAGCAAAGTCCGGTTCTGCCCCTTGTGTCTTTGATTGCTTTCTGGCTGTAGTTAGGAGCTGACCTCTGCAGACAGCATACAGCTTTCTGCTCATGTGAATCAGGGCTGGAGTCCAACAGGTGGCGTCCCCAAATCCCCTTCCTATCCTTTGTCTTCTCCTTACGGAACTGCTAGATCCTATGGTACTGGCTGACACGCACACTGGGCCATTCTAGATAAGAAAAGGGGCAGTGGCACATCCTAACGCAGAGTCTGCTCTCCACAGAGCAGCTGAGCAGAGGAGACGGTGCTGACTGAGCACTCTCTCTGTGTGTTTTAACACGGTGGTGAGCATTCTGCAGGCCTTTCTTTCCTATGCTGTCAACCAGCCTTCCCATTGCCACCCAGAGCCTCAGGAAGCCGTGTGTGACGTTGATGAACCCAACGCTCAAGAGGCAGAGACAGGATAGAAAGTTCAAGGCCACCCTGGGATGAATCGCAAGCCATTATCTTAAAAACAGCAACAAACAAATAAATAGGCCTGACATCTGGAAAATCATGTTAAAATGCAGAGAACAGTGGACACACAGCAGACTAGACTGGCCTTCAGCTCAGGATCCCTGCCTCAGCCTCCCACTGATGGCTTACAGGCATCACCATGTCCAGCTCCAAGACAAGAATTTTTAAATGTAATACCCAATAATCATTTCATTCTTTTCTAATCAGTAATATAATTTCTTCTCTACGTGGTGACTGTTAGTAAGTTCTGAATCCCCAAAACAATGCGTACACAGCAGCCTGCTGTAACTCAGAAAGTGCCCAGGCAGCCTCTGTGACGGCTCCGTTTCCTTACAGGGGAAGAAAGAGTTTCAGGTGTCCCTCTTCCAGACGTTGGTGCTCCTCATGTTCAACGAAGGGGACGGATTCAGCTTTGAAGAAATAAAAATGGCCACCGGCATAGGTAGGAAGATTCCTTTAGGACTTTTTTGGTTTGGTTTTGTTTGTTTGTTTGTTTTGGAAGTAGGATCTTACTGTGGCACCTTGGCTATCCCAGAACTCACAGAATTTCACCTACTTGTGCCTCCCAAGTGCTGGGATTAAAGGTGTGCACCACCACACCTGGCTCTTAATACCACTGTTAATTAAAAAGAGGAAGTAGACTGGCGGTGTAGCTCAAAGGCAGAGCACTTTCCTGGCATGCACAGGGCCCTGGGTTCCTACAGCAGCGCTGGGGAAAATGAAGAGAAGGTACAGACTCAGCTGTCACACCATGGTTTCTCATTGTCGAGACTCTTGGTGACATCTGCCTCCTTCCCTCCCTCAGAGGACAGTGAGCTGAGAAGAACACTGCAGTCTCTGGCCTGTGGGAAAGCACGGGTGCTGATTAAAAGTCCCAAAGGAAAGGAGGTGGAAGATGGAGATAAGTTCATTTTCAATGGAGACTTCAAACACAAGTTGTTCAGAATAAAGATCAATCAGATCCAGATGAAGGAAACTGTAAGTGCCAGCTTTCTCCTCTTCCATGGTCTCACCATGGGGCCCTTAGCTTTTCTAGTAGTGTCTTGACTGCTAGAGGCCAGAGCGTATGTCTGAATCTGCGCAAAAGCAGGGGTTTGGAGTAGCGTCCCCTCATGTAGCTTTCATTAACGTTATGTTATCAGTAGAAGCCAAGAAATCTGTTTAACTGCTATGTCCATATGTGAAATCATACCTTCCTATAGCAAATGCCAGCACAAAAGAAGCACATGGGATATCCAGAATTAGTGCCTGCCCTCTGCTATGCCTGGCACACCTGTTCATGCTGTCCGTGGAGGAAGATGGAGGTGCCCTACAGAACTACAGACCATAGAAGCAGCAATTCCAATAGGGAGCAGGCTCTCAGTTTCCCAAATTGACGCAAGCTTGAGACCAAAACTGTCAGCCCTTCTGATCTGAAGCTAACACCCAGTGGGTTCTAATGGGCTCCTCATTCCTAGAAATGCTTAGTCTAAGTAGTGTATGAGGAGACTTCTTGTGAAGTATGGGAGGGGGGGCATGCAAAACAACTTTAGTTATCGGATTACTTTTCTCCCATAGATAATTATTGTGTCATTCATCCTGAGGTTTTCAATTTGCTGGACAGAAAATGTACTCAAATTACGTAATAATGCAGCATAAGGCGGCTAGAGAACTGTCTCAGTGTTAAGAACAATGGTGCTCTTTCAGAGGACCCGAGCCCCCAGTGTCCACATAGTGCTCACAGCTTCCTGTGCGGCCAGGGAGGGACCTTCTTTCCCAGGGTCAGAGTTGCGCACTGTGAAAAGCTGAGCTTTCATAGAGCAAATGAACTCCAAAGCCTGCCCTAGTCCGCGTCAAAACCAGGTTCGTCAGTGCAGAGCAACACCGGAGCGTCTTCACACTCCTCTCATTCTTTCTTCTTTTGTCCAGGTTGAAGAACAAGTTAGCACCACAGAGAGAGTATTCCAGGACAGACAGTACCAGATCGACGCTGCCATAGTCAGGATAATGAAAATGAGGAAGACCCTTGGTCATAACCTTCTAGTTTCTGAATTGTACAATCAGCTGAAATTTCCAGTAAAGGTAAGTTCCGTGAGCACAGTTGGATGTTAGGCTGATGGTCCCATGGGGCTGTGTGAGCAGAGCTAGCACACGTGATAGCAAGGCCTCTGTGCAGGTCCGTCCCATCAGCACCCGGAAACCAGAGACTGAGCTCCTCTAAGCAGACTGCACACTTGAGCTGTCGGGGGAGTGGAGGGCCACAAGGTGTCAGCATGGAGGTTCTTCCCTAAGTGTGGCATGCAAGTTGCTCCCCGGGCCCTTGTGTCAGTAATGTTGGTAACTCCCCAGGCCCTTGTGGCAATGGCATTGGTAACTCCCTAGGCCCTTGTGGTAGCTGTATTGGTAACTGCTGGATTTGACATTCACAAGCTACATGGCATTTCCTACTTAAAAAATGTAAGTCAGCCTCAGGCTTGTTCCTCTTTCTTGTTCTAGAACTAAGTTCTGAGGTTCTGTAAGTTATGAAATGCAGATGAGCTAGGGGAGCGTTACAAAAATACACCATAAAATATGGCGTAAAGTACATTGTCAGCACTGAAGGAATTGAACTCTCAGGACCTCTGACCTTCAGCAACTGGAAGTTCCCTAGTTGTGTGACCCCCGAGTTGGTCTTCTTCATCAGGGGGGTCACACTGAGTCAGACTGATTAGTCAGTGCCTGGCCCCTCCCTTCCGTGATGACTGGTGCACAGCCCATGCAATATTGTTGTTGTTTCCTACCTAAAGCCAGGACATCTGTTTGTCCCTTTGCAAAGGAAGTGACCTGTGATTAAGTATAAGTGTGCTGTGTGACTGGGCAAAGCTCTAGCCACCATGCTTATATACTAACTGTGTGTTCAGCCACAGCTTGTAAAATGCATGGCCTGCCACTGAATTTGCTGTTTAAAAAATGATGCTCCCCGTGGCAGAAGGCCCTTGCTCCCAAGTGCTGACTGATTTGCTTCCCACTGCAGCAGAAGTGGAGGCAGGTATCTTTGGGCAGAGACATTTTAAGGCTGTGGACTCAGCCCTGGTTTCAGTCATGCATAGAGACTGAATTCTTTTTTGGTTTATCAAGACAGAGTTTCTCTGAAGCTTGGGAGCCTATCCTGGAACTCACTTGGTAAGCCAGGCTGGCCTCAAACTCACAGAGATCCGCCTGCCTCTGCCTCCTGAGTGCTGGAATTAAAGGCATGCGCTACCACCACCTGGCCAAAATTGAATTCTTTGACTGGCATGGTGGTACATATCTTTAATCCCAGCACTCAGGGGTAGGAACAGGCAGATCTCTGTGAATTAGAGTCTAGCCTGCTCTACATAGTGAGTTGCAGGGCAGCCAGTGCTACATAGACTCTGTCTCACAAAACAAAACAAGAAAGGCAGGGCCGGGTGTTTGTGGCTGATCACCTACTCTGTAGTCACATGGCAAGTTAAAACAATGAGACAAGGCTGTCATGATGTTTGTCTAGTGACAGTGACAGATACATTTTTGCAATAACTTAGCAGAACACTCAACATTGTGACTATCCCATGTAGATGTAGCATATCTGGTGAATCTGGAATGATAGGAATGCGTCACAAAGGATGAGGATGGCTAGAGGTGGTGCATGTCTACAGTCCTTACCTTGGGGAGGCTGAGACAGGAAGATTGCTACAAGTTTGAAACAAGCCTGAGCTAGCAGAGTGAGTTCAAGGTCAGCCTGGGAAGTAGAGCAAACACTGTCTTAGAATCTCAACAGGACCAACAAGATGATTCAGTGGGAACAGACAAGCCTGACAACCTGGTGTGATCACTGAAACCCACATGGTAGAAGGAGGGAGTTAAGCACCACGGGCTGTCTTCTGGCCTCCCGACAGGTGGCATAGCATGTGCCCACTCTCTTTTACACACAAAAGAAATAAGTGTAAAAAAATGTTTTTAAATAATAGCAAGTTAGACAGTAGTGGTGTATGCCTTTAATTCTAGCACTCAGGAGGCAAAGGCAGGAGAATCTCTGTGAGTTTGAGGCCAGCCTGATCTACAGAACTAGTTCCAGGACAGCTGGGACTACACAGAGAAACCACATCTCAAAAAAAAAAAAAAAAAAAAACCAATAATAATAACAGCAAAATAAGAATGTCCCACTAGAACATGATCAGAGTTTCCTTCCAAACATGTGAGAGCATGCTACATGTAGGATTTGCCCTGTTTATATGCTCATGTAAGGGGGTGAGGGAGCCAGGTGCAAACATTTGTTCAGAATATGGTGCTAACACGATCATTTTGTAATTATCAGTGATGTTGATGTAAGTATGCCTGTTGTAGAGTTGCTTATTTCTGTTACGTGTGTCATGCAGGATGTTAGGTTTGTGTTTCTAAGTTTAGTGTCCTATAATAAAATGTTTGATTTTTCTTTTCTAGCCTGGAGATTTGAAAAAGAGGATTGAATCACTTATAGACAGAGACTATATGGAGCGAGACAAAGACAGTCCAAATCAGTACCACTATGTGGCATGATGTGTCAGCAGACTGCCTTCTCCCCATGAGACAAACACTAAGATGCACCTGCAGAGTGTGAACACTACTGCTGCACTGTTTCCAGGTCCCTGCAGCTGCAGACACTTGGATTCAAAGCAGAGGACATGGTGGTTCTTGGATCATCCTTCCCAGGGCGCAAGGACTTTGAGATGTCACACTTCTTTCCTCTCCATTCTTCCTCTCCTTTGTTTTTGTCCCTCCTGACTTTAGATTGGACATGCCGATATTAGTTGAGAAGTTCCTTCACAAGCTCTTGTTCCTCTGGCAGAAAGCCACGGGCTTGGTTTGTTGTGTGTGTGATTGTGGGACACAGTGGAAATACCCTAGATGCTGCGTTCTTCCCCAGATGAACACTCAGAGGGAGCCCTGGGTTGGTGGGCGCTGGCAAGAAACAGTATCCAGACTGCCTGCACTCAGCTCTGCAGCCGAAGCCCTGGCCTCTGCTCTGTGTGTTTTCAGAAAGTTCAAAACTGGCTTCTGTAAATCAGGTTTCTAAGAGAGGTCCCTGATGTGCCAAGAGGACATCATGTCTGTCACTCGAGATGCAGAGCCCGTCCAGAGGGCTACTTGTCATTTCTGTTTAGGGGCTTGGGGGTTTCGTGTTTGTTTCCATGCCGACTGAGTGCGGAGGTCTCGGCTTTGGCATTGGGGTGATCGCTGTTTGATTGTTGAAGTTGCAGTTTGTGTGATGACCATAATAAAACTGGGCCTGGTTTTAGAGTCTTGCCTAGGGACTGTCTTGGATCTTTGCCCTGGCGCTGTATGAAGCTTAGTTATTTCTGTCAAAAGGCTAAGGATTTGTTGGTGCCTGGTGATGTTCTGTGTGTTCACATAGGAGGCTGAGCAGTGAGAACAGGGCTCCATGGTGGTGTTGCCATGGTGATGATGACAGACATTTTTGCAACATCTAAAAGTACTTTATATTTTACAGAGTAGCATGTTTCATTTTGATTAAAAGCTACCAAAGGAATTTTGATCATGTATAAGTGTTTAAAGCAATATTTTCTGGAATATACCAAGTTTATATAACTCGATTTTATGCTAAATTATTAAAGGATTCTCCCTTTTTGAAACATGCATGTTTAAAATCTGACATCTTTTGGGTTCCCATATTAAAATCCTTGCTCTTTAAGTATCATTTCTATATTTGTAAATTTTCATTTATGAGTTCCATGATATGTGGTCTCGGAAAGACCAAATAGATTTCTATTTCTACTTCTTATATTTTAAGTTCATTGTGTCTACAGATTGTTAATATTGTAATTTAATGTAGACTTACTTTGAATAAAACTAGTTAAATTGGCCTTTAAATTACTTTAATAAAAAATTCGATATACAGACTACACATTCCTCCAAACTGTTCAGCAGCCTCAACAGCTGGCAAATCAAAGAAAAGGAAACCAGCTGTCTCCGTCACGTGACTGACCCTTCTGGTCTCTTCCACCAAGGCACTAGTTCAGCAGGACATCAGCCAACTCATGGCTGCCCATCTTTCACTTAGCAGCATTGTTCAGTGTCTTATCAGAGGTAAAGTCGATGTGGAGAAACAGCAGACAGAATCATGGGAAACAAAAGGGCACCTAGACAAACAAGCTGTAAGGGTGGAAATTGCATTGAAGAAAATGTTTTGCCTAGAAACCCTAAGAGAAATAAATGAAAAGTTGTGACACAAGATTAGAAGTTTGTTGGTAGCCTTCCCGCAATACTGACTCTTACGAGATACTGTGTTTCTGCAACATCAGGAAGATGAACACCTACCAATGAGCGTTCTCTGGAGGATTCTCTCAGTGCGAATGCTGCTGCACTATCCTGTCTTCTGCAGCATTCAGAGGTGGGCGGGGCGGCCATGCCTGCTGTCAGCTGTGGGCCTGCCCTCTCAGCTCCTCAGGAAACTGAGGCAAGATTCCAAGTTCAAGGCCTGCGTAGGCCACAGAGTGGGTCAATGACTCTTAAAAGTCTTAAGGGGGAGCCAGGTGGTGGTGCACACCTTTAATCCTAGCACTCAGGAGGCAGAGGCAGGCGGATCTCTGAGTTTGAGGCCAGTTTGGTCTACAGAGTGAGTTCCAAGACAGCCAGGGCTACACATAAAAACCCTGTCTCGAAAAACCAAAAGAAAGAAAGGATGGGTAGGGGGAGAGACTGATGATGTAGCTCACTGGTAGATTACTTGCCCAGCATGCTTTGTTAGCAAGTCTCTAATTAGGTCTGGCCCTCAAAAAAGAAAAGACGTGTGTTGTCTCTCATTTTAAAGTACAGATGAGGTACCAGCAAGACGACTCAGTGGGTAAGCGCACTTGGCACCAATTCCAGTGACCTGACTTCAATCCCAGGAATACAGAGGATAGAAGAAAAGAACCAACGCCAGCAGGCTGCCCTCTGACTTCCACACGTACAAAATAAATGTAAAAAAATTAAGAATGTTTTTGAAGATTGTATAAGTAGGTGTTCTTGTGTGATGGCTGGTGGTTGTCATCTTAAAACCCAAGCAGGCATAGCTGTAAGGGATTTTTAGTTAACTGTATCATTTGAGGTAGGGAGAATCCTCTTAAATCCAGATAGTTGAGGTGGGAAGACCCATCCTAAATCTGGAAGCTTTTGCTTTTTGCAAGCTTGCCCTCATCCCTCATTCTCACTAGCAAGTTTATATACCCTGCTGCTGAGGAATTCCTTCACTGGTATTAGAGCCTTCTTCAGGATTCTAACATATTGAAGACCAGCTTAGACGCCCAGCCTCATAGACTGAATTATTGGATTTCTGAAGTTTCTATCAGGAGACAGCCATTGATAGACTAGCTGAACCAGAGCCTGTAAGCCACTCTAGAGTCTCGAGAGAAAACTGGCTAGTACAGACTGCGTGTGTCTGTGTGCCTAGGGCCTGTAGAAGTCAGAAGTGGGTGTTGGATCCACTGGGACTGGAGTTACAAACAGTTGTGAGCTCTTGTGGGTGCTGAGATTAGAGCCCAGGTCTTCTGGGAAAGCAGCCAGTTTTCTTAACTACCGAGCAATCTCTCCACCCAGATTTGATTTTATTTTATGTGTAGGACTTTCCCTGCATGTATGCATCTGCATCCTGTGTATTCAGTGCCCACAGGGGCCAGAGAGGGCATCTATCCTTTGGAATTGGAGTTAAAGGTAGGTGTGAGCCACCATGTAGACACTGGAAACCAAACCCAGGTCCTCTACAAGTGCTCTTAATCACTGAGCCATCTCTCCAGCCCCTAAATACTTTAGTTCCCAATGTTTTGTTCTAGTAATTTAGTTGGGTAAGATTCACTGTTTTAGAATAGGATTAATGTTGGATGTCATTTTGTGGTTTGGGGTTTGCTTTCTTTTTTGTGCAAAAGAGTGAAGGGAAGAAGATATGTAGCCCAGGCTGGCTTCAAACTCATAGCTGAGGATGTCCTAGAATTTTAGACTTCATCTCAGTTCTGCTTGTTTTGTTTCATTTTATGGTGCCAGGATGGAACCTATGGCATAGACTACCACTCAGTCCCATTCTAGGCCATAGTAGGATGGTTCTTATAGGGTCACATATCCCCAGAGAAGACCACTCCTGCTTATTGGGCCATGCCTGTCAATACAATTGGCTATCAGACCTAATTCCCACAACAGTGGCTCAGTGGTTAAGAGCACTTCATGCGCTTGCAGAAGATCTAGGTTGAGTTCACATCACCCATATCAAGTATGCCACAACTTACAGCTCCAGTTGCAAAAGACCCAACACTCTTTCCTGATCTTGGAGGGCACCTGCACACACGTGTACATGAATTCACCCAGGCACACACATATAAATCTTTTCTTAAAAAGTAGAAACCCTGTCTTGAAAAAAAAGTAAATGCTTTGACTAGAATATAGCTGAGTGGTTGAGGGCCCTGCTCTTGTAGAGGACCTGGATTTGGTTCCCAGCACCACATGACAGCTTGCAACCATCCCTAAGTCTTGGAGATCCAATGCCCTCTTTTGACCTCTGGGGGCACCAGGCACACACATGGTACACATGCATACATGCAGACAAAACACTCGGACACAATTTTTTTAATTTAACAAATTTGTTCAAAGGTCATAAAATCCTTACCCACTAGAAAAACAGACCAGCAGTGCACTGGGTGAGTGAGTTCTGCACCCAAAGAGGAAAATGGGGTGATCATACGGACTCAAGCTCAGATAGAGGAGGTGGGGTGATCATACAGACTCAAGCTCAGATAGAGGGAGGTGGGGTGATCATACAGACTCAAGCTCAGATAGAGGGAGGTGGGGTGATCATACGGACTCAAGCTCAGATAGAGGGAGGTGGGGTGATCATACGGACTCAAGCTCAGATAGAGGTGATGCCGCTAGTAGAGGACAGGAAGTCCAGGTGGTCATAGAAGGGGTCAGGCTGAGGTGGGTAGGGAGATACTGGTCACACTAATGACTGTGGACTTAGACTGCTGTGAGTGAGTCTAAGAAGGGCCCTCTGATGGAGAATGTCCAGAGAATATGGCTACCAGCAGCCACACTGTCCAGGTGAGATTGGAGAGCTGGGAATGGGTTAGGCCTCTCTCTCTCTCTCTCTCTCTTTCTCTCTCTGCCCTTCTTCTGGAGAGGCAACTTCTGCCTCTCTTCTCCCCGCCTTCTCCCTTTCTCTTCCCCCTTCCCTTCCCCCTCCATAACCCACTAAATAAGCTCTATACCCAAACTCTCTCTGCATGGCTTATCTGTCTCCTGCTGAAGCCTCAGGCCATCCGCCTCGGGTGACCCACCACCGCCCCTCGTGGGACTAGTCCCCCACCACCTCTTCATAAATGGTAACACTAACACCTAAGCAAGATGGAGGAGCAGTTATAACAAGGTGCCTGTAATGTGGGCTGGAATTTCTGGGTGAGAGGCCACAAATGACCAGAGGTCTAGAGGTAGTCACAATGCAGAGAGAAGGCTCACCACCATTAATAATGTGCCTTCACAGCGGCAGAGACACCCGGAGGGTGCACATCAGGGCATGCCATTTCCCTGGAAGGGTGGAAGGGGTCCCAAGAACTTGAGGGACAGGCTGTCCCCCTACCTATGAATTGAGGGGGACAGCATTGTCAGGATCTGTGCTCCAGAGAGAAGTGCCTGGTTCCAAAGACTGTGCTTGGAAAGAAACAAGAGACTTGTAATCCTGGCGTCTGTGGAACAGGCCAGGAAAGCTTAATTGTAAGAGAGAGGAGAGTGGTCTATCAGGAGCACCTGACCTCACAAGGGTGAACTCAGGTTGGTGGAAAGAGCTGGGCTGGGAGAGGCTGGCACTGGAGGTCCAGTGCAAAGGCCTGGTGTGCTAGACTCTCATGGCATGTGACAGCTGGGCAGTCTTCTCTGCCATCTCCCACATCTGCCCTTCTGTCTACTTCACTGCCCTTAAATTTGCCAGAGGATCTGTGATAAAAGCCACATACATGGTGCCCTGTCCACATTTCTGGGTTCCTGTTGGTAGCCTCCAAGTGGGCTCTTTCTTGCTTTTCTGCAAAAAGCTAGAGTGAACAGCTTTGGAGGTGTCATTTGTCTCTGGTATTTTTTTATGTTTTGTTTACTGGGGAAGATACGTGAATACTATGGTGTGCGTGTGGGGGTTGGAGGACAACTTAGGAACCCCAAAATAGGCAAATGAGCTTTGCCACTCCTTAGGCCTCCTGCTCAGAATAGCCCTTACGTTCTACATGGCTTTAGGTACATCCTCTGACCTGCACACCACTTAGGGTGTTGTTCCTCAAGCACTAGCCACCTTTTTTTGGAGGAGACTAGGGAGGGGTCAGGATCTCACTGGCCTGGAGCTCACCAAGTGTGCTGGCTGACTGGCCAATGAGTTTCCAGGATCAACCCATCTCTTCCCCCATGCTGTAATAATAAGCCATGTGATAACATACTGATTTTCTTTCTTTGTGTTTCTGTGGATCAAACCCAAGTTCTTGTGCTTGCAGATCAAACCCTTGACTGACTGAGCAATCTTACCACCACTTTACAAACACCTTAAATCTATGGAATATGCTCTGTAACAATCCAGACCCCCTGTTCCAGAGCCTAGGGTTTTGTCTAGTCCTTCTACCCAGGCACTAACCAGTGGGGGCCTCGCTTCTGCCCCCAAATGCTAGCTCTTCCTTGACCGCTAAAGACATCTCCACCCCTCCTGGCTCTATTACCAAGAGACTGGGCTCACAAAAGTGCCCTTCTGTAAGTCAGGACTCAGAAAGGCAGGCGGCCCTCAGCGTTACCTAGATGTACGCTCTGCTAGTGCTGTGTGAGAGAGGCATTTCTGAGAAAGATAAGAACATCATCACTTTAAGGGGATAATTATTCCTCCCATCTCTGTAGCACACCCACTGATGAGTCAGCTTTGGGAGTGTGTGGAGAGGTTAGACTTCTGGCCTGATGATCCACAGGTCCTGCTGAATTAAAGCTTAAGGGAGGAGACAAAGAGTAGTTTAGCATTATTTTGAGTGAGGTAACCCAGACACAGAAAGACAATTATCACATGTACTCACTCACAGGTGGTTTTTAAACATAAAGCAAAGAAAGCCAGCCTACAAACCATAATCCCAGAGAACTTAGACAACAATGCGGACACTAAGAGAGACTTACATAGATATAATCTACATGGGAAGTAGAAAGTAGAAAAAGACAAGATCTCCTGAGTAAGTTGGGAGCATGGGGACCTTGGGGGAGGATTGAAGTGGGAGAGGCAGGGAGGGGAGAAGAGAAAAATGTAGAGCTCAATAACTATCAAAAATACATTTCTAGATATCTATAGATAAAAATTAAACCAAGAAGCTATGTAAACTCAAAAAATAAATAAATAAAGGTGTGTGCCCCCCAAAAAAGAGTAGTTTAGAATGTCAGGTCTCCACCCAAAAGCAGACCCTAAAATCATGTAGGGGATGGCAGAACTGGGGACTAGATATAACCCATTTCCACCATGAAAAGCTAGAGATCTAGTTTCAAAGTTATTCACCAGAGGGCATCAGTGTCTGGACTGGAGTCAACCATGCCCTCATGTGTAGCTTGAAAAAAAACCAAAAACCAAACAAAACTCCCAGCCTCTGGCCGGGCAAGAACTGAGGACATTCCCACTTTCTGGACCAAGGACTAGAATGGAACTGTTTGCTTTCAGGATCCCTGCCCCTAATATCTGCCTGACCCGTCAATAGTTCGTATTTCCATCACTATAATCTGGGGCTCCACCCTTCAGAAGTCATTTTTTTTTTAATTTTTTTGAGACAGGGTTTCTCTGTGTAACAGCCCTGGCTGTCCTGGAACTAGCTCCTGTAGACCAGGCAGGCCTTGAACTCACAGAGATCCACTTGCCTCTGCCCCGAAGTGCTGGGATTAAAGGCATTCTTTATGCATATTCTTACCATATGTATATGTGCAACGACCAGCAGAGCAAATGACGTCAGAAGAGAGAATACAGAGAAATATGGAGGAGCAGAAACCCACAAAAAAGGAAGTCTCAGGGACAAGTGGGAAGTGTGGTGACCTGGAAAAAACCTGGACAGTAACTCAGGTTAGAGTCTGTTGCTAGAGAAGAGGGCAGATCCAGCGAGTGCAGCAGAGGCCTAAGACCAAGACCAGGACTTTCTGCAGGATGATGAAGCTGAGGAGATGGCCTAACCCAGAGACAGCAAGAAGATGGCCAGGACATAGGAAAGAAAGGACAGTGGATAGCGTTCCCAGAGAAAGCAGGAGTGAAGGGACGCTCAGCTGAGGTGCGCGCTTGTTGGTTTGTTATCTGGGTGCAACAGGTGCCTCAGGCAGCAGCTCAGCAAAGCCGGGGACGTGGGAAGGGACGCGGAGGAGACTCTAGGGGTCTCCAGGGCACAGTAGTGAAGACAAACTGCAAACTGCATTGGGCCAGCACTGGGCTGCGGAGACCTGCTCAGGAGTCAGGAGAGACAGGGGTCCACAATGGCCAACCGACTGGGATTTTGAAGTCAAAAGACAGGCAAGTTATGGTTTAGCTGGGCTGGTGTCCCTGGGCAAATTGCTTATGTTCTTTGAGTCCTGGTTTTCATATCTTCCAGGTGGAGATAATAATCTTAAAAGCTACATTATAGCACTTACCACACACCGATGGATGAAATCACCACAGAAACCCGAATCCTTCGTTTAAAAACGTGGTTAAGGGCTGGAGAGATGGCTCAGAGGTTAAGAGCACTGACTGCTCTTCCAGAGGTCCTGAGTTCAATTCCTGGCAACCACATGGTGCCTCACAGCCCTCTGTAATGAGATCTGGTGCCCTCTTCTGGCCAGCAAGCATACAGACAGACAGAACACTGTATATATAATAAATAAATAAATCTTAAAAAAAAATAAAAATGCGGTTGAAACAAATTATCAACCTAGAACTCGATCCACTGAAAATACATTCCTCAATGAAGGCAAACTGGAGTAGGCTCTGCAAGGATTCAGAGGGTTGGAGACCCGGATGGCAAAAGCTGGCACACAGAAAGTTAACACAGTTAACACTAACTGTGTTCTTTAAGAACAAGGAGCTGGCTCAGTGTATAAAGTGCTTTTGTGAAAGCATAGGACCTAAGGCCCAACACACATGTAAGCCGGACATGCCATGAGAAGACCTGTGATTCCAGCGCCAAAGCGGTCAGAGGCAGGCAGATCCCTGGACTCCAGCGTAGCTGACAGCAGTGAGCTCCAGAATCAACCAGAGACTGTGTCAGTGAGAGACCCTGTCTCCCAAAATACAGTGGAGAGTGACAGAGGCAGATGCCAGGTATCAACCTCTGGTACACACACGAGCAAGCACATGTGGACACATACACATGGGCATATGCCCCTCCCTCATCCACACACCCACAAAAAAGAATGAGGAACAATCCACATGAACCTCACTGTTTTGTGTGCCCTATGTAAGAAACATTCTGTGTCATTCTACAATGTCAGAATTTACTAATTTAGTCTGTATTGATAACAAACTCAAACCCAATTGCAAGGAAGCAGCAGCAACAGCAGCAGCAGCTACAAGCATCACAGGGTAAGAGCGGAACTACAGAGTTGAGTCTAGCTTGTAGAACAGAAAGGCAGGACAAGGCCTGGACAATGGAACAGGCAAATGATGGGCGGCAGACCAGACAGGCAAATGGGAGGATGGATAGATGGGCTGAGTAGGCCATGTTAACAGCAGGGATCTAGCTCAACTGCAGCCCTAGGGACCTGGGAGTTTTCTCTCAGCCTTGGATGCACACACTCGTGGCCTGAGCACAGATTGGTGGCAGTTGCTGCCTGCAGACAGGCGTCTGCCTTTATGAGGTCTCTCTAAGGAAGTTGTTACCCCCTTTCCTTGGTCTGTATCTGGTAAATTTAAGTCTAGTTTCCCTGATGAGACTTTATTTATTTATTTTGGTTTTTCAAGACAGGGTTTCTCTGTAGCTTTGATGGCTGTCCTGGAACTAGCTCTTGTAGACCAGGCTGGCCTCAAACTCAGAGATCTGCCTGCCTCTGTCTCCCAAGTGCTGGGATTAAAGGCATGTCCCTGATAAGACTTTAATGTGGCCTAAAATTGTAACTGATCTCAATAAATTTATTGGGTGGGACAGTTTCTACTAGCAGTAATAAGGCCAAAGAGGACAGGTGCTCCAGTCTACCACTCTCTACCCATCCCCTGACACAGGACCTCTTACTGGACCTAGACCTAGGCTGGTCACCAGCAAGCCCCAGCAATCCTCCTGGCTTAGAGACGCTTGTGGCACTTTTCTGTGTGCTAGGGCTTTGAATTTGGTCTTCATGCTTGCACAAGCACTCTTACCCACTGAGCCATCCTCCAGCCCTGTACTGGATATTGTGTCTGGATGTTCAAGGAACCCATGGCCTCATGCACCCCAGGCAAGTGTCCTACACTGAACAACAACCCCCACCCCTATTCAGCAGAATCATAAAGAAAACTTCAGGAGGCGCTTCCCCGACTCCACTCCGACAGCCTGAGTCAGGAGACCCTGTTCTCTGAAGGAAATGCTATTAGAGGGAGCTCAGTTCACTGTAGGGTTGGTTTCCTTTTTCTTTTTTCTTTTTTTTAATATTTATTTATTTATTATGTATACAATATTCTGTCTGTGTGTATGCCTGCAGGCCAGAAGAGGGCACCAGACCTCATTGCAGATGGTTGTGAGCCACCATGTGGTTGCTGGGAATTGAACTCGGGACCTTTGGAAGAGTGGGCAATGCTCTTAACCGCTGAGCCATCTCTCCAGCCACAGTTTCCTTTTTCTAATAAGCAGGAACAGACGGGCCAGGCTGATACCACTATTCAGCCTTCACAACAAATCCAGGGATTACAAGATCCTGACTCCTCACACCCGTTAGAGGCCTGATCTGAAAAGGCAGCTCCATCCTTCAGTGCCTGGAATGCAGAGCCCCATTCTTCAGCACCACTTTCCAATGCCACCCCAGCGCCTTCCAGTTAAAATCCTGAATGCAAATGGAGAAGTGGCTTCTTGAGAATTTCAGTTCCCAGTCTGGGTCTCCCGCCATGAGGAACGGACTTCAAACAACACTCACGCAAGAACTGACCCTAGTGTTTATTTGTTGATTTATTTATTGGTTTTGTTTTTGAAACAGGGTCTCACTATGCATGTCTGGCTGTCCTGGAACTCACTCACTATGTAGATCAGCTTGGCCTCCTACCTCTGCCTCTTGAGTGCTGGGATTAAAGGCATGTACCACTATAGCCAGAACAGACCCAAATAAGTGCCATCTCTGACCCAAGCTCTGGGACAGTGTGTCCAGGAAGATATACAATGGTCACAGGATGTAGGTTGTATAATATCCCAAATGCTCTTAAAGTGTTTTATTTTCCAAATCTGCCTTCTAAGAAAGTAAGTTTTGGATTTTCCTTTTGAGAAGATTCTATTGTGAAATGTTTTACTCTTTGGCTTTTTTATGAGGCCCATTGCTCGGCTCCCAAATAAATCACACATGGAGGCTTATTATTACTTATGAATGCCTGGTCTTAGCTTGCTTGTTTCTTGCCAGCTTTTCTTAAATTATCCTGACTACGTTTGCCTCTGGGCTTTTATCTTCCTAAATTCTGTATACCTTTCTTTACTTCCTTCTCTGTGGCTAGCTGTGTAGCTGGGTGGTTGGACCCTGATGTCCTCCTCTCCTGTTCTTTTGCTCCTCATTTCTGCCTGCCAGCCCCGCCTATCCTTGCTCCTGCCTCGCTATTGGCCATTCATCTCTTCATTAGGACCATCAGGTGTTTTAGACTGGAACAGTGACACAGCTTCACAGAGTTAAACAAATGCAGTGGAAACAAAAGTCACACACCTGAAAATAATATTCCCCAACCAGATTTCTTTCTTATAACTTTAGAAAAGAAACTAACGAGGTATAACTACTTCAAATGAGATCAGTAATCAGAAAAATATGCCCACTTTCAGAGACTAAATAACAGCACTTGCCACTTGCCACAACCATCAGGTGAGCAGCCTCCTGAGTAGCTCCTGGAGAGAGACTTAGAAACATATAAGACACATGAGAAGGGGCTGGAGACATGGCTCGGAGGGATTATTGCTTTTGCAGAGGATTTGGGTTTGGTTCCTAGTACCATATTTTATGGCTCACTGAGGTGGTTTGAAAGAAAACGACCCCCAAAAGGAGACGTGGCCTGGCTGGAGGAAGTGTGTCACTGTGGAGTCAGGCTTTGAGGTCTCACATATGCTCAAGAAACCATACCACTTCCTGTTGCCTGCGGGATCATGATGTAAGAACCCTCCTTCTCTAACACCATGCCTGCCTGCATGCTGCCTTCCTTCCTGCCATGATTATGGACTGAACCTCCAGCGTGTGAGAGAGCCACCCTGATTAAATGCTTTCCTCTGGAGGAGTTGCTGTCTCTTCACAGTTAACTAAGACACTCACAGTCTCTTCTAACTCCAGGGGGCTCTGATGCCTCTGGCCTCTGGGAACCTGCATGCAAGTGCACAGACATTCATGCAGGCAAGACACCATACATATAAAATAAAACTTCAAAAAGAAAAGCAATATAAACTCACTGTACTGCTTTAACATTCTTTTTTTTGGGGGGGGGGTTGAGACAGGGTTTCTCTGTGGCTTTGGAGCCTGTCCTGGAATGGAACTAGCTCTTGTAGACCAGGCTTGTCTCGAACTCAGAGATCTGCCTGCCTCTGCCTCCCGAGTGCTGAGATTAAAGGCGTGCGCCACCACTGCCCAGCTTGCTTTAACATTCTATACTCTATAAAGTCACATTTCCTTAACCTCTTTGTCTCTGTCCTGTTGTTAGTGTTCACAGAAGTTAGTGTTGTGTTAGGTAAGGGCTCTCCTTGAACACAGTAAACTGTCCACACAGGCTTTAAACAGAAAAATGACATAAAGAAGGGACTCAGAGCAACTTACAGAGTCTCTTAAAAAAGGATTCAAAAGAAATCAGGCCAAGTACTAAACATGGAACAGCCAGGAACATAACAGAATACACAGATTCTACCAGAGAGTCTACCAGTGAGGGCCAGGCAAGGTCAGCTCCTGCTGCCCCTGCTCAGCACCGACTGATGCCAGGTGTTCAGTACACTGTCTCTACATTCATCTGGCCACCAGCTGGGCTCAGGCCAGTATCTACACCTTAGCTGCAAAGAATGTTGGGAATGCTTCAGGGTTCTGTTACACCCACCAATACTGATGAAATAAAAAGGGCTTCAGGGGCTGGGAAGCACAACCCAGTTGCGGAATTTTGTTTCCATTCAAAAAACTTATCTGGTGGATTTTCAACATCAGGATGTTTAGGAGAAAACGAACATCTTAGAAGTCCTCCAATTGTATCTAAAGTTAGCCCTCCACTTCACAGAGCAATCGAAAGGCAGATACCATTTTCTTTTTCTTTGTTTTTCTAACTTTATGTGCCTTGGTACAAAGGTGTCAGACACCCTGGAACTGGAGTTACAGACAGCTGTGAGCTGTGGGTGCTGGGAATTGAACCCGGGTCCTCTGAAAGAGCAGTCAGTGCTCTTAACCCCTGAGCCATCTCTCCAGCCCCCACCATTTTCTTTTACTGGACAGCATTGCTACATGACCACTAACACACTGCATCACAAGAAGGGGATCCCAGTGTGCTCTCCGCTTCCTCTTATGGATCAAAATGTGAGCTCTCAGTTGCTGCTCTCCTGCCACACCTACCGGCCTGCTGCCATCCTCCACTCTATGATGATAACGGATTCTTAACACTCTGGCCCCAAAGAAACCCTTCTCTAAGTTGCCCTGATTATAATGTTTTATCACAGTACTGAATAGACAAGTAACAAAAGTCTTCGGATCACCAGCTTGGGCCACCATGCCTCCTAGTTTTCTACCATATCCTCCTCCATCTTTGAAACAAGTCTGTAACCCTGGCTGGTCTAGAATTTACAGAGATCCACCTGGCCCTGGCTCCCAAGTCCTGGGATTAAAGGAATGCGCCACCACCCAGCCACCCATACCCTGCTCTTGAAAAGGACCTTATTCTTCATTTAGGTACAAACTGACCTCTGACCCATGTCTCCCACTTTCTTTCTTTTTAAAAATTGATTTTATTTTGTGTGAGTGTTTTGCTAGACTGTATGCCTGTTCATCACGGACATGCGTGGTGCCCTCAGAGATCAGAGGAGGACATCGGATTCCCTGGGACGGGAGTTATGAATAGCTGTGAACCGTGTGGATGCTGAGAATGAAACCAAGGTCCCTACCCAAGAGCCATAAGTGCTCTCAAACACTGAATTACTCCATCTTCCCAGCCCCTCTGCCAGTTCCTTATTCTCTGCTGAAAGAATTAACTTCCTCCACTGCATAAATAGCTTTAGTGAACTTGGTTTGGTGGTACACACCCTAAATCCCAGCACTCAGGAGGCCAGGACAGCTGATTGAGCTCTGTGTTTGAGGTCAGCCAGGTCTACAAAATGAGTTCCAGGACATCCAAGGCTATGCAGAGAGACTCTGTCCCCAAAACAAAAACAACAGTAACATAAAAACTTGGGGTCACGATGGTACACTTGTAACTTCTGCACTAGAGACAGGACGACTGCCCAAAGTGTGAGGGCAGCCTGGTCCACACAGTGTGTTCCAGGTCAACCGGGGCTTCAGGGTGACATCCTAGCCTAAAACAATGAAAAACCAAACAACAGCAAACCCTTGAGTTTCGGGTCTTACGTCCACAAAGAGGAAGATGTCTTAGTACTGAGTTCTTCACGGAAATCCTCAATCATCTCAAGTAAGATGACCATCAACCAGGATGCTCTTCCACAACCAGGCGTGCTCAGAGGCGCTGCATGCACGCATTTAATCCCGACACTCAGGAGGTAGAGGTAGGCGAGTCTTTTGGAGGCCAGCAAGGGATACATAGTGAAATCTTGTCTTTAGGGGGAAAAAAAATGTCTTTCCTACCACCACTTGGCACCATCTACATGCCCTTAAGGACTGCCCTGTGCCTGGACCACGGAAAAGACTGTTGTTGTGGCTGGCCCAAGACACCAGTTCTGGGCCTGAGAGTAGAGGCCAGCCTGGGGCTAGGACATGGGTTTAGATGTGAATACCCACCTGGAAATGGCTTTGCACACTGTCCTGGATGTAAACACTGGTATGACCCTAACGGTGGACGTCAGCCTACGGCTGAATGGTGGCAAGCAGCCTGGCCTACTGGCCTCGGTCCAGCCTTCACCGCTTCCCGTTTCTGCCCTCACTTTCCCTGGCAGCGTTTACTTCTTTCCCTTCTCAAAGCCACAGCCTACTTTCCATTTCGGGACACACCGTGGGGGAAAAAGAGCCGACAGCCACGCATCACGTGGTAGGCGGGTCACGTGACAGCGACCGGCATGTGACGGCATCACGTGCGAAGCGGAGGCTCGGGGGAGAGGTGGGGAGGAAGCGGCAGCCGGGGACGCTCTCGCGAGACCCCGCCACTCGGCTCACGTGACCGGCGGGCGCGGCGCTGCTCACGTGACAGGCGCTGCCGGCCGCAGGGTCCCCTCGGTGCCGGCGCCGCAGCTGCCGGGCCTCTCGAGTCGGTGGTCGCGCCCTCCCGCCGGCCTCGCAACCGCCGCACCCCGGCCTCGGCTGCGTCGCGCCATGGCGGCCCCCGGCGCCCGCCGGCCGCTGCTCCTCTTGCTGCTGGGTGAGCCCTGGGGGGGCCGGGCGGGGTCGGCGCCTCGGGACGGACGGGAAGGGGGCGCCAGGCCGGCTGGGAACGGGGCGCCCGGGCCGCGGGCGTCGAGCAGGTCTCGAGCCTCCGGCTGGCCCGGCAGTGGCGCTTGCGGTCTTGGAGCCCGGGCGGGCCTCAGGACGCCGATGCGCGTTGGGAGCCCAGCCTGCGCCCCCCCCCGACTCTCGAATTCCCGGTGGGCAGTGCTGCTGGCACCCGAGCTACCTTGTGACCCCTGCCTGAGGTGCCCTTCCTCACCGCTGGACCCCAGCAACGCGGAGGGTTTAGCTGCAGTGCCCGCATCTGCAGGACCCGAGAGAGGTGGCTGGCGAGAGTTCACCTGCGCCACATAGGGACGGGTACTCCTGGGCACACATGCTCATGAATTCCCGAGCACCTCTTAAGACCCGTCAGACCCCAAAATTCTGTGACTTTGTGGAATTTGGGTCCCCCACCCTAACCCCTCTTTTTTTCTGCGTATGTGAAATGGACTCTTTAATCTCAGAAGAGAGGTGCGCTCAAAGAAGAGGGTCTCAAACCCTGCTAAGGGACTTGTGACCCTTCACGGTTCATTAGCTGTAACTAGAATAGGAATTGCTGAAACAAGTTCGGTCGTGTCGCAATGGCTTCATGAGAAGAGCTCACAGGGCTTGGGGATGTAACTCAGTCATACAGTAACTAACAGTAACATTACTCGTGGGCCCGGAGTGTATACTTTCCTTTCTTTACTTTAAAAAAAAAAACAAACTAGGATCTCAGCCATGTAGAACATACTGACCTTAAGTTCAGAGTTCTGCCGGCGTCTGCTTCCCAAGTGCTGGGGTTAAAGCCATGGGACACCATGCCAAGCCTCGTTTGATCTTTTTAAAGCTAACCTCTGACTGGCGTGGTGGCTTCTGCCTCTAATCAAGCACTAGGGAAACAGAAGGGACTCTTTAACAGGCCAGTCGGGTCTGAGTACTGAGTTGCAGGGCAGCCAGGACTAGAGACCTTGCCGCTAAATAAGTAATAGATGACTAGAACTAGCTAGTGGTGGCTCACTCTTGTTAGACTTGGGAAGCTGAGGCAGGGGAATTTCGAATTGGAGGTCAGCCTGGGTTAGGTAGTGAACTCCTTTTTATTTATTTTTTGTTGGACGTGGTGGTTAATGCCTGAAATCCTAACACTTTAGCAGGTGAATGTGGGAGAATTTCTGTGAATTGGAGGCCAGTCTTGGCTACAGGGTGAGACACTTTCTCAAAAATCAAATAAAGTGGAGAGAAAAATCAGTGACACTGAGTACTGTATTTCATAACTTCAAAATAATTTTAAAATTCTAACTTCGAAATTATTGATTGTTCCTGCATTAGTTGTTAGCCCCGCTAAGCTACCGTTGTGTTGGGTACTTACTAGAAAGCAGCCCTGTGTGAACCGAAACTAGTGTGCATGGTGCCTAGTGGGACTACTGTTAAGTTGTTGGGGCTGACCCCATGACCTTCCCCTTTCTGGATGAGCTCTGTCAGTCTGGAGGTATGAGAAGTCGGCTAATTAATCAGTGTTAGCCTGGACTGTGAGATCTTGAACTCTCCCCTAGATTAGCGCTCAAACATCCTGTGGTCTTGCAATTTTGAATTGAAACCCAATTGTTATCTTGAGCTGGCCTTTTAACTATGCATATGTAGACTGCAGCTCCTGGCACCTGTCCTGGGAATGGCCATCTCCTTTGTCCAGTTCAGAGCCCCGGCCTCCTGTCCTGACACAGGCGCATGGGCGGTGCTGTCGTGATGATGTGCCCAGCTTGATAGCATTGGTCCTGAGCTGGGTCTAAGCAAAGGCAGCTCTCTGGCAGTGCGACTCTTGTCTTTTCTCCACAGCAGCTTGCACGGCAGGTCCAGCCTTGTGGAAGCTCGCCAGCAGGGAGGGAGGCTGCTCCTCTAGAGGTGGCAGTTCAGTGCCTGCGGTGGAACTTTGGTCTTGAAGTGTTCAATGGTGATTTATGTGTCACTAGATAAGAAACCTGGTTTAAAGGAATCAAGCCAAGATAAGTTAGGGTGTGGCTGGTTGGAGACAGGGTCTCACTGTGTAAGACTGGCTTAAAAAATACTCCCTCACCAAGTGCTGCAGAAGCAGCCCTGTCAGCAGCCACACACTGAAGCAGTCAGAAACTGGACCACTCACTTGTTGTGACCTTGAAGAAAGTTAGTATCCCTGGGCCAGGAGGGATTATATCCGTGGTGACTGTCTTTTAGGGTTATCATAGTAACCTGATGGTTTGCCTGTCACAAAGTAAATGTGTCACAAGTAGTTGTTAAGCACACTTGAGTCCAAGAATTCCAGGACATCCTTGGCAAAGAAGCAAGAGAGCCCCCCAAACAAAAGTGACTCAGTAGCAAGGCTTTTTGATTGAAAGGTGAACTGCTGAGGGCTCTGTCCGGCTCCCCTGTCTCAGGTGTGTAATTAGGGTGGCCAGGTGGCTGCTCCTGGCCCAAGGCCATGCAGCTAGCAACGAGGAGCTTCAGGCTTGAGCTGCCTGCTTCCCACTGCCTTGCTAGGTGCGGGGAAGGGGATTTCCTGTAATGTGTTTTGAAAGAACTAACCAGCATTGCCCTTTGACCCCTGGAGAAATGAGAAAGGAACGGGTTGTCATTAGTAGGCAAGTGGTATTCCTGGCAGCTGATCCTGTCCCAGGCCCAGAATTGCCATAGGCATCTTAACTGATTTGAAAAAAGCTCTTTTTGTTAAAAGATTTAAATTTTGTACATTAAATAATTTTTTAAAAATTTATTTTATGTATATGAGTATTTGCCTGCATGTACAGTGTGCTTGTGGAGGTCAGAAGAGGGCACGGGGTCCTCTGGCACTGAACTACAGACGGTCGGGTGGCTGTGACCCGCCGTGTAGGTGCTGAGGACATGGAGTGCTCTAAGTCACCAAGCCATCTCTAGCCCCATTTTATTTAAAAAGTTTATCTTTATCTTTTTGTTTTATACATGTGTGTTTTGCCTGCATGTATGTCTGTGCACTGTGTGTATGCAGTGCCCACAGAGGCCAGAAAAGAACATCAGATCTTGTGGATCTAGAATCCTTGTGAGCTGCCATTTTGTTGCTGGGAACTGAATCTGGGTCCTCTGAAAGAGCAGCCAGTGCTCTTAAACTGCTGAGCCGTCACTCTGGCTCCCCCCCCCCCAATTTTATTTTATTGTTCTGTGTAGTAGAACTAAAGACAGTTTATTAAGAAAAAGTCACCACGGACAGCTAGTGATTTGGGAAAGGCATGTTCTCAAAAACCACAAAGTTTATTTTAAATTATAGTAATACTTTGTTTTCCTTTGAATATGGATGTGTGCTGGTTTGCAGGGAAGTATGATTGACAAATCCCTATGCTGACAAGAGAACTCATGGAAAGACAGCCTAGTTAAAGCTGGGCTGTGTGCTCCCATGGGGAGTGTGACCTCGGAACATTGTAAGGACATCTCAGGACCAGGAAGCCATAGGCCTGCAAATACTCACTGTTCTGCCACTGGTTGGGCTACGGGTTTGTGGCTTGGGGTTTTTGGTGTTTTCTTTTTTTAATAAGATATTTTGTGTATGTGTGAGGTGCTCACAGAGGCCAGAAGAGGGTGTTGGACCCCATGTAACTAGAGTTACAGATGGGTGTGAACTACCTGGTGTGAGTACTGGGGCTCGAAATTGGGTCTTGTGGAAGAACAGCAAGTAGTTTTGACCACTGAGCCATCTCCCTGACCCCTAGTTTCAGTTGTTTCCCTGAAACAGGAACTTGGTATGTAGCCATGGGCTGGCCTAGAACTTGGTAGGTGAACCAGGCTGCCTAACTACTTGTGTGATCCTTCTGTCTTTCCTATCTAGTTCTGGGATGACACATGTATGCCACCACACTTGGCCCTTATACTGGCTAGTTTTTAATTAGCAATTAATGGGTGAGTGACCAATCCATTGTGGGTGGTGCCACCCCTGGGCTGCTGGTCTTGGGTTCTATAAGAAAGCAGGTTGAGAAAGCCAGTAAGCAGTGCCCCTCCAGGGCCTCTGCATCAACTCCTGCCTCCAGGTTCCTGCCCTGTTTGGATTCCTGTCCTGACTCCCTCAGTACTGAACAGAATGGACAGTGATACAGAACTGTAAGCCAAATGAATCTTCCCCAAGCTGCTTTTAGTCATGGTGGGTTTTTTTTTTATCACCAATAGTAGCCCCAACTAGGACAGCCGTATTCTGTTTTTAAATGTTTATTTTTATGTATGTGCTTGAGAGGCTTTATGTGTATTTATTACTTGTTCTCGGAGGCAGGAGAGGGTTGGAGCTTCTGGTTAGGCTCTTAGGTTTGGATAGTAGTTACTCTGTAATTTTAGTTTAGTTTTTTTTTTCAAAGTTGCAAGAGTGAAATAAATTGGGTTCATGAAATCCATTTATTTTCTCAGGAAGTAAGATTTTCTATTTTGTTGTTGTTCATTTGTTTGTTTTTAAGCGGGAGTTTTGCTGTGTTTCCCTCCTGGACTCTGAGTTTATTATGTAGAATACCCAGCCTGGAGCTTGTGCTCCTGCCTCACTCCCAGGTAGACATCTCAGGCCCCAGATGTGTCAGTGTCCTTGGAAGAGTGTGTGCAAGCTTGTGACAGCATGCCACCTGTTACTGGACAGTGATGGCTGATAAGCCTGTGCAGTTGTGTGCCTTTAGAATGAGCAGAAGTACCTGGCTTTGTTCATCTGTAACTGTAATGAAGCTTACTAGTTGTCGTCAAAGTATCACCCCTCCTCTCTCTGCTGCTCCTTTTTTTTTTTTTTTTTTTTTTTTTTTTAGACAGGGTCTTGCTTTGTAATTTTTATCTGACCCAGAACTCACTATGTGTAGACCAGGCTGGCCTCACCACAGAGAGCTGCCTGCCTCCTGGATGCTGGGACTATAATAAAGGTGTGCACTGCTGTGCTCAGCCGAAAGTGCTGCTTTTCTCACTTGCTGCTGGACATCTTGATTAGGAGAGTGGGGCTGTTTGTAGTGGGTCTCTACACTGCAGGTGGCCGACTGGAGAGCCTCTGCCTCAGCTTCCCCAGTGCTAGGATTATGGTGTGAGATTTACTAGCTTTACTTAAAAAGCCAGAGTGGAGCTGTCCTAGGAAGACCACTATTGACTTGAAAACCTTCAGAGCCTCCATTTGTCCTTGAACCTCCACAAATAGGGCAGCCCTCACTTGTATGGACTGAGGATGTGCCCGGTGTCCCTCAGCCATACTGGTGGAATCCAGACACTGTCTGAGCTCATTTCTTCTTTTGCCACAACCCTGGTCTGAGGTCAAAACTAGCCAAACTGTAGCTACTAGTTGCAGACTCTCCTCCCTTGAGCTCTTCTAGTAGGCTGATGCTTGCTTGGCTTGAGGTGGACCTTTCAGACTCTATCACATCCTATAGATAGGTCCTCTGGGGAACATGTGCCCTGATATAAGTACCCTGATACCAGCACGCAGGAGCTGTAGGCGGGGTTGGCAAGTTGATGGGATAATCTTGAAGATGGCAGTTTTCTATGGGCTCCAGGGTTGGGAGGCTAGAAGAAGGACACCAGCCCATAATCTACTTGTCTGGTTCAGTGTTTACCAAATACCATGAATCTTAATAAAAGTTACAGAAACCAGTTGTACTTTGAAGTAGGTGTGTGATTGTTTCTTTTTACCGGAAGCAGCAGGCCTTGCACACGGTGCCTCAGCATTGTTTGTGGTGAAAGACAACAATGGCACAGCTTGTATAATGGCTAACTTCTCGGCCTCCTTCCGGACCATCTACAAGACTGGACGTGGTTCTCAGGTAGGAGACACCAACATTTGTGGGACTCTGAAAAATTACCCAACCTTGGTCTGCCCTTTTCACTTGGGCATATAGCTTCTAGCTTCTAGGCCCATAGGTAATCTCTGCTGTTTCTGCAGCCCCAACAAACCATTTGCATTCTGTTTCCACTGTTCAGTGACCACATTTTCTGGGTTTCTTCATGGTTGTTTTATAGCCAGCTTGTAGAACCTTAAGGTAGTCAGCAAGTTTGCCAGATGATTTACTTGGTTATCTTTCTTAATGTTTTTCATGGCCAATATATAGCTCTACATTTTTTGATCTTCATTTGCTCCAGTCACTATGTTCCAAGAGATGCATCCTACGTGGTGGCTTGGCTTGATGAGCAGTGCTAGACTGTGCTCCTTTAAGAGCCTGGTGGCACACACCTTTAATCCAAGCACTCAGGAGACAGAGGCAGGCAAACCTTTTTGTTGTTGTTGTTCTTTTTTTTTTATTTTCAAGACGGTTTCTCTTTTTTTTTAAATATTTATTTATTATGTATACAATATTCTGTCTATATGTATGCCTGAAAGCTAGAAGAGGGCACCAGACCTCATTACCGATGGTTGTGAGCCACCATGTGGTTGCTGGGAATTGAACTCAGGACCTTTGGAAGAGCAGGCAATGCTCTTAACCGCTGAGCCATCTCTCCAGCCCGACAGGGTTTCTCTTGTGTAGCTCTGGCTGTTCTGGAACTCACAGAGATCTGCCTGCCTCTGCCTCCCAAGTGCTGAGATTAAAGGCATGCGCACCATCACTGCCAGGCCAGGCAGATCTTTTAATTCAAGGCCAGCCTGGTGTACAAAGCTGAGATTCTGGCCAGTCAGGAAAACTTGGTGAGACCCTGTCCCAACAAATAAACAAGCAAAAGATGTTCTTAGTGGTTACATTAAAGCAGGTTGTGTTTATACGCTGAGTACAGACTTTATATAGTTCTTAGATTGCTAGCAGATGATCAGCCTGTATTTTAAATTTCCTTCTAATTACCTGTTAGTGGGCATTTCACATACTCATTATATGTTATTACCCTCTTAAATGCGTCCCTGGATCAGGAGATATACTATACCTGTAAAGGACCAGGAGTTTGGGCCTAGCCTGGGCTACACGAAACCTGTCTCAATCAGTTCAACCCTGAATCACATTTTGTTTTCAGTTCTTGGTTGAAAGTGTCATGTTTTCTCACACAGCCCCATACAGCAACACTCTGTTCTGCACTGGAGGCTAGTTTCTTAGAGCTGCTGGATCCCTAACTCCTTTGTACTGGTTACTGTGTAAATATGGAAAGACTTGGTCTCACAGAAATCTCTTGTAGTAAATAATTGTCCGAGCTTATGTAAGCTTCTGAGTACTTTCTATTTTACTTATTTTTTGTAAATAAGTGTTTGCATATGTCTGTGCAATACATGTGTGCAATACCCATGAAGACCAGAAGAGGGCATCAGATCCACTGGAACTGCAGTTCAAGATAGTTGTGAGCCACCATGTGGGTGCTGGGAATTTAATCCAGGTCTTCTGAAAGAGCAGCCAGTGAGCAATCACTCCAGCCCCCCATAGTTTACTTTTTAAATTTACATATGTGTGCACTTAACTCGTGTGTGTGTGTGTGTGTGTGTGTGTGTGTGTGTGTGTACGTGTACATATACAGTTTGTGAGCAGTCTGCCACAGTGCATGGATAGTAGAATTGGTCTTTCTACCATGTGGGCCGTGGGCCCTGGTATTGCACTTAGGTTACTGGCCTGGTGGCAGGTGTATTTACCCACTGAGCCATTTTACCCGCCTCAGCTTTTTACTTCTCTTATGTGGTTTTGGGGCCTGGGGTTGGTGGTTGGACTGTGAGTGGCAGGGTCTCGTGTACCCCATTGTGACCTGAAATCCCTGCTCCTCTGGCTCCCCCTCCCAAGTGTTGGGCTCACAGCCTTGCCCATCTGACTCGGGCTGTGAGTGCTGGAGAGCAAGGCTGGGGCTTCATGCACACTAGACAACAGCTTGCTCTCTCACCCCAGGAAACATTCTTTAAAGAGAGACTTTTGTCCTAAAAAAAAAAAAACAAAAAAACAAAACTAGTAGCATCAGTTAGATTCTTTATGTTCAAGGTAACTTTGGCTTTGGTTCTGTTATAACTTGAAATTAATTTACTAGTACATTAAAAAAATTTATGTTTATGTTGTGTTTTATTACACACTATGATCTTCTTGCCTCAGCCTCCTGAGTATTAGAATTAAGCTGTGCACACAGTGAATGAGAAGCAGATTTAGCTATGACTAATAAGTCATTCTCTCTCCCTTGATTCACTTGTCAGCCTATTTCTGTCAGTGACACTGCAGTGAGCTTTTTATCAGTTAGGTTAAAACTGCATACTTTATAGACACTGCCTCTGTACCTAGACCTGCCACTGTCTGTCAGTGTTTCAGGACACTCAGCAATGTTTGACGGCTCCTAGTACACAGGAATGGAAACACTGACTACCCTGGTTTAAGTCATACACGTGGTCTGCACGCATTGAGCTGTCCTGTATTCCAGCAGTCTGCACTATTGCTGTGCCACGTGAAGTGTTTATAAATGACCGCTTCAGCACTGGTGCACAGTTAAGTTTCTATCAGTGGACACACAGAGCCCTCTTTGGCAGCATGCTTTCTCAGTGCGTTGTGTTGGAATTGTCTTTGTTTTAGAACTCGACAATTGAGCTGCCGCCCTCTGCAGAAGTGCTGAATAGTAGCAGTTCTTGTGGTAGAGAAAATGCTTCTGAACCCAGCCTCACTGTTGCTTTTGGAAGCGGGTATCTACTGACGCTCAACTTCACAAGAAACGCAACTCGTTACCGTGTCCAGCACATGCGCTTCACATACAACTTGTCAGACACACAGCATTTCCCTAATGCCAGCGCCAAAGGTGGGACCCCTGTGGTAATCCCACACCTGAAGGGAAGGGTGGAGGACCGGCCTTTCCAAGAGCCACGTGAGGGTCTCTTAGGTCTTCCCACCTTTCTTAGTCCTGACTTCCTTTTTCTCTTCTGTCCCTTCCTTTTAGATGCTGGCCAGAGCCTAAGTATGTTTTCTCTGGTACTTCAGGCTTTTCCGCTCCCCACTGTGTGCTGACTGCATGCTGGCTGGCTGCAGATGGCATGGCTCTCCTGCTTCCATTTCTCCACCCTCCTCCCTCAGTTAGCCTCTGAGATTTACAGCTTGCTTGCCCTGAGGTTTTTCTTTTCCACTAATCAACTGTCCTTAAGCTTCAAAAGAAAAGAAAGAATACAAAATGGTGGTAAATAAGTGACATTTAACTAAGTACTACCTACAGTTAAAAATTGTGTGTTTTGTTCTGTTTGTTGATATAGGGCTCCACTCTGTAGACTCCACAACTGAAATCAAGGCAGACATCAACAAAACATATCGATGCTTGAGTGCTACCGAGGTCCACATGGGCAATGTGACCATCACACTCCATGATGTCACTATCCAGGCCTACCTGTCGAATAGCAACTTCAGCAAAGAAGGTAAGGTGCTGGGCTAAGGTGTTGCAGATGACACACTCCACAGGGCGGTGAGACTGCACCACCGCCTGGCAGCCCTTCTGCTTTTATCAGATGCCTTTTACCTTCTGCCTTTGAAGGTGAGAGTGGGTATGTCCTGAAGAGGAGAGAACGTGGGTTTAAACATTTGGTCTCAGTCACCCATGGAATGTGAAAGAGTGATCTTGTCAAAACACTCTACCTGTGAGCCAGTTTCCTTAGAACAGCTCAGGCAAGCTCAGGGTTGGCTTTACCTGTCTGAGGAGGTGTGACTCCTGGCCCATACCTGTTGACTAAGCTGGTGGTCCCTGATGCTATTTTGCCCCAAATCCAATCAGTCAGCTCTGAAATTGTCCATTGGAAAGGTGAGGGTATGTGATTTGTCTAAGATTTACTTGACCTAACAGCCTTCCAAAAATCCAGACCTGCCCTGATTGGCTTTTCTTCTCAGGCTTCCTCAGCAACCCTAATGGAAGACTGTGACATGACTGCTGGAGGGAGCTGACTCAGGCTGTCTTTCAGCTCTGTCAGTGGAGGGTCAGGGTGTAGCATGTATTTTCTCCACAGGTCACACTAGTGCAGGCCCTGTTCTGCCACCTAACATTAAAAAAAGAAAGTCTTTCATTACATAGGGAGCCGATTGTGAAGGTCAGTGTCTAGAAACATGGCTTTGCTGTGACGTAGTCACTCCTTTTTGTTTTGTTGAGACAGTCTCTATTACATAACTCTGATTGTCCTTAAACTCAGTGAGTAGACCAGGCTTGCCTCAAATTTACAGAGATTCACCTGCCTCTGCCTCCCAAGTGCTGGGATTAAAGGTTGTGCTACTGTGCCTGGCGGCACACCCATTTGCACTAGTTACAGGTGCTCCTGCACTGACGTGAGCAAGCTCAGCTGTGATAGAGTCCTCATCTGAAATACATACTGTCACGTTACAGATAGAGCTGGTTTTTTATTCTGTTTGTTTCGAGACAGGGTTTCTCTGTAGCTTTGGAGCCTGTCCTAGAACTAACTCTTATAGACAAGGCTGGCTTTGAACTCACAGAGATCCGCCTGCCTCTGCCTCCCAAGTGCTGGATTAAAGGAGTGCGCCACTACCGCCTGGCATTTGTTTTGTATTTCAGGGGTTTTTTTCCCCTTTCTAAAAAATTGTGGGTTTTTTTGTGTGTTTTATTTTAAGATTGATTTATTTATTATGTATACAATATTCTGCTTGCATATATGCCTGCAGGCCAGAAGAGGGCATCAGATCTCATTACAGATGATTACAGCGCTGTATGGTTGCTGGGAATTGAACTCAGGACCTTTGGAAGAGCAGCCAAGGATGGCTTTTAACTACTGAGCCATCTCTCCAGCCCCAAAAAATAGTTTTATGTTTGTGTGTTTTGCCTACATGTGTATCTATACCATGTACATGCTTGGTGTCCAAGATGGCCAAAAGAGGGCATTAGACCATCTGTAAGTGTAGTTATAGACACTTGTGGGCAACCCAGTGGGTGCTGGGAATTAAACCTGGGTCTTCTGGAAGAGCAACAATGCTCTTAACCTACTGAACCATCTTTTCAGCCCACAGATCTGTTTCTGTTTCCTAATCCAGCGACAAAAGTGTGATTGACAGAACAAAGGGTAAACAATAACACCACACACAAGGCAGATCTAGCTAGGAGAAATGGGGTGGTTCTGAAAGATGCTGACTTGGGTCGAGTCCTTCTACCAGTTCGCTGCAGCCAACCTTCTGAACAAACTGTGGGTGTTACAGCAATGGCCCCTTTCCATCGACGTGTATACAGACTGACTACCGTCACATGGTTAGTGACGGAGGCCAGAGTCAAACATAGTCTTTGACTGCTACCGTGTAATCTATTTTCAAACCAGCTGGAGCTTTGCTTCTTGGAGGTGAGGAGAGGCAGGTGGTGGCCTTTCTAAGAGGTGCTGTGCTCTGAAGTGGCTCCACAGATAGCTCGTGATAGATTAGGGAGAGTGACAAATACTGGGAGCAGTGAGCACTTGCAGTGCCAGAGCAGCAGTCATCCAGGTGGAGGCCAGCATCCTGTCTGTGGAGGTTCTGCTTAATAACTCTTTGGTGTGTCTGAGTGCTGTGTATGCAAGTAGGGGAGTCAGAGGTCAGCCTTTCAGAGTCACAGTGCTTGTCCTTCTGTATGGGCTCCAGGCCTCTCCCTCAAGTCAAACCTGCACAGCCTTTACTGATGAGCCTCGGTCATATAGTTTATGTTTCTATTAAATCCGTGAGTATATAATATACACATATTGTTTGTAAGTAGCATGGGGTGGTCTTGACACCTCATGCATTACTCCTTGTTAACTGTAAAGGGTCAGATCAAAATAAACTTGGGCACTTTGCAAATCTTACTTGAAAGGAAATAAAGTGGGTCTGGAGAGATGACTCAGCAGTTAGAGAGCACTGGCAGCTCTTCCAGGGGGCTTGGGTTTGAACCACCAGCACCCAGATGGTGGTTGCCAGCTGTCTGTAGCCCCAGCTCTAGGGGATCCATTGTCACCTTCTGGGCTCCCTGAGCACCAGGCACTCATATACATGCAGGCAAAACACTTTGGGTTTGGTTTTTCAAGGCAAGGTTTCTCCGTGTAGCCCTGGCTATCCTGGAATTTGGTCTGTAGACCAAGGCTCGCCTTGAAACAGAGATCCACCTGCCTCTGCCTCTTGAGTGCTCCAGTTAAAGGTGTGTGCACCACCACTGCCCAGCTGCAGGCAAAACACTTAAATACCAAAAGTAAAATGTTTTAAACGAGGAAATAAAGTGCCAGCTAGGATAGGCGGAGCTGGCTTTCTTGTCGGCTTTTTTTTTTTAAAATATGTATTTATTTATTATGTATATAATATTCTGTCTGTGTATGTCTGAAGGCCAGAAGAGGACACCAGACCTCATTACAGATGGTTGTGAGCCACCATATGGTTGCTGGGAATTGAACTCAGAACCTTAGGAAGAGCAGGCAACGCTCCTAACCACTGAGCAATCTCTCCAGCCTCTCGTCGGCTTTTTTTTTGTGAAGAAACAGACATTTTTCTGCCAGAGACATTCAGAGTCAGGCAGAGGGTTCTCAACCTAGAGTGAGCTGTAGGTAGTGCTGCTGCAGGCCTGAGAATAGCCAGACCAAGGTCCCACCAGATTTATGGGGGGGAGGGAGTGTTTTCTTCACTGAGTATGTGCACGAATATGGGTGCCCATAGAGGCCAGCGGTGTTGGGTCCTCTGGAGGTGTAGTTGTGGGCAGTTGTGAGAGGTCTAACATTGGTACCAGAGAGAGACACAGTAGATGTTGTTAATCACTAAGCCACCTCTCTATCTCTGTTTGTCCGTGCCTCATTTGTTGTCCTCATTGTGGTTTTGGGGTTTGGATTTTTTAAAATTATGTGTATGTCTCTGTATACACATACTTGAGGAGGCCAGAAGTGTGGGATCTCTGTTGGAGTTATGGGAGATTGTGAGCTGATTAACTTGGGTGCTGGGAATTTAGCTCAGGTCTACAGTATACACTCTTGGTTTTCCTAGACAGGGTTTCTCTGTATAACAGTCCTAGCTGTCCTCTGTAGACCAGGCTGGTCTCAAGCTCACAGAGATCTGGCTGCCTCTGCCTCCAGAGTGCCACAGTATACATTCTTAACCATCAAGCCTCTCTCTACAGCCTGATCATTCATGTCTTGATCTTGAAGGTTAGATGAAACTTAAACATACTAGGCGATTCTTCCATGACCTTGAAAAGTTGGGAATAACAAACAGCCTGTAAAAATAGACCGTGCCTCCTCTCCTGTCCCCTCCCACTTGCCTACCATCTTCTCCTCTCTAGTCTCTTGCTCATGCTTGCTGATAGTACTAGACTGTAGTTAGTGTTTTAACAAATGACAGGCCTAGCCAGGGTCTGACTTTCAGGAACCCCTGTCTTGTTTCTAGCACAGTGCCTTCCTTATGAATAGCTCAGTGTGAACACTTGAATTCATGCTACCTTCATGTGTATGATACAATCTAGACATCACCCCCTCGTGATAGGATGAGGTTTTCTCTTGGCCTCATCTCATAGTATAGGTTTTTGTGTGCCTGTGTGCCCACGGAGAAGGGAGGCTAAGATGGAAAATGTGTGGGACGGGGCAGGTGCCAATAGGTGGACTAGGGTGCTCTGGATCCTCTCTGCTGCCCAGGACCTGCTGTCCATGTACCTGGCAATTGTGGGTGGGAAGTGTCCTGCAGAGTTTATAAGTGGGTGTTTCCACTTCTGACAAGCCTTCCAGCATCTGGGGTAGTCGTAAGCAAGCTTGACTTCTTTATTATCCCTGCAGAGACACACTGCACGCAGGATGGACCTTCCCCAACCCCTGTGCCACCTAGCCCCTCACCACCACTTGTGCCCACAAACCCCACTGTGGCTAAGTACAATGTGACTGGTGAAAACGGAACCTGCCTGCTTGCCTCTATGGCGCTACAGCTGAACATCACCTACTTGAAGAAGGACAACAACATGGTAGGAGGAGTGGGGGTTTGGTTTATTCATGAGAGGAATATGGTGATGCAAGTTGTGGTGCAGAGTAAGAGGCACTGCTGATCTGAGCCCCTTGTGCGCTTCTGTCCATCGTTCTGCTGCACTTGTGTGATGGGGCTGTGGCACACCATCTGCCCACGAAAGCCCTGCTGCTAACTAGGCACCTCACACCAGTGCCTACATCCTAGTGGGAGCGTTGTTACACTTCTGAAGTTGTCTGTCCCCTGACAGGAACAGTATCTGTGGGGATGGGAGAAGGTTGTTGGTTTGAATTTTACGGTTTATTATTGAACCAGGCCAAGGTTGTATGCACCTGTAGTCTTGGCTGTTCAGAAAGGTAAGCCTGAAGCAGAAGGACCTGTGGAGAATGGTAGGAAAAGCATCGGGGTCTGTTTAGTCGGTGCTCTCTAGAGGAATAGAATGTATATCTCTAAGCCATTTTAGTAAGTCCCTTGTATATATTATGTACGTGTATAATATATATTTATATTATAGATAGATGAATAGATAAATGGATGGGTGGATATCTTAGGGTGTCTATTGCTGTGAAGAGACACCATGACCACAGCCAGTCTTGGAAAACATGTCATTGGGGCTGGTTTACAGTTGAGCGGTTTAGTCCATGATCACCATGGCGGGAAGCATGGCAGCAGGCAGGCAGACATGGTGCTGGAGAGACAGCTAAAAGTTCTACATCTGGATCTGCAGACAGAAGCTTGAGCTTCTGAAACCTCAGAGCCCGCCCCTAGTGACATACCTTCTGCAAGGCCACATCTTCTAATAGTGGCACTATTTATGGGCCTATGGGGGCCATTTTCATTCAAGCCACCCCAGCGTGTATGTTATATGATTTATAAGAATAGGCTTGGTCCTGCTAACCCAACAATGACTGTCTACCAATGAAAGGTCCAAGAATCCAGTAGTTGTTCAGTGTACCAGGCTGGATGTCTCAGCTCTTCCAGATACAGCAGAATCCCAAAGAGTAGGCTCTGAAGCCAGTGTGATTGAATGGACTTGCTAGCAAGAGCAAACAGACTAAGCATGAGCTTCCTCCTCCCATGTCCTTTATACAGGCTGCCAGCAGAAGGTGTGGCCCAGATTAAAGGTGGGTCTTCCCACCTCAAAAAATACCGTTTAAAAGTGGGTTTTCCCTGAGGAGGAAGGATTGCAGGAGCCAGAGGAGTCAAGGACACCACAAGAAAACCCATAGAACCAACTAGTCTGGGTTCCTAGTGACTCATAGAGACTGAATGGGCAGTGAGGGAGCCTGCATGGGTCTGACCTAGGCCCTCTGCATAGGTTATGGTTATGTAGCTTGGTCTTCTTGTGGGACAGTAGGAGTTGGGGCTGTCTCCGACTCTATGCCTGCTTTTAGGACCCTTTTTCTCCCACTGGGATGCCTCATCCAGCCTTACTATGAGCAGAGGTGCCTAGTCTCACTGCAACTTGATATGTCATGTTTGGTTGATAGCCCTAGGAGACTTGCCCTTTTCTGAAGAGAAATGGTGGAGGAGTGGATGAGAGCCTGGAGGGGGGACTAGGAGGGAAGGGAAACTGATCAGGATGTAATATGAGAAAATAATAAATCAAGAAAAAAAATTTAGGTGGGTCTTCCCACTTCAAATAATTTTATTAAGAAGAAACTTCTCACAAGTGTACTCAGCCACTTGGGTTTTAGTTATTCCAGGTGTTGTCAAGTTGACACCAAGAATAGCCATCATAGGGTCCAGTCCAAGCCTCGGTGCAAGGTAGCATTCTGAATAGTAGCACTATTCAGAACCCAGAAACCTGGACAGGCGTGGTTAATAGTTATCCTGGCTTGTTCAAGTGGGTGTTTTCACTTCATTAGACATTGGTGGTAGTGTTTGTGGTTTGAGAGGGTCACCAGAGACTGGATTGATTACTTGTTTGCTTTTCTTGTCAGAATGTGACCAGAGTGTTCAACATCAGCCCAAATGACACATTTAATGGGACCTGCGGTATCTCTGTGGTGACCCTGAGAGTTGGGAACAACAGCACTGTCCTGCAGTTGAAGTTCAGGATGGTGAGGCTCTGTTCTAGTTCATCAAGTGGGACATGCTCACTAGACTCCTGTGTCACCTTTCTCATGCCCTCAGTATGGGTGGCAGTCAGCAGAAGAGTTCAGTGCTTCCTCGGGAAGGAAGAGGTGGCTCTCTCCTTTCTGCCCACCCTGTGAGATAGGAGTTCTATGTTTCCTTCCTCACTTCTCACCAGCAAACATCCCTGACTTCATCTGCATATATCTGGGGCAGACCTATTGTGAGTTAGGTAATGGGGGTGACTGCAAAGAGCAGAGTGTGAAGCCAGGCTGTGCCACCTGCTCCTCACTGCCATTCTTTCTACTGCTTGTACCATCTCCTGGGAAGAGTCACATTTATAGTTAGCAAAGTCAACGAAGGTTAATGCCTCATGGCGTATCTTTGTTTCTATAGTCCTGGGTAATGTATGTGCCCGGAGCCTCCTGTGTGTCTCCCAACTGTATCCCAGCCAGCATAAATACAAGATACACACAAATGAACTTAATAATAGTTTCTTATGATAGATTTTTTTGTTTTGTTTTTTCGAGACAGGGTTTCTCTGTGGCTTTGGAGCCTGTCCTGGAACTAGCTCTTGTAGACCAGGCTGGCCTAGAACTCACAGAGATCCGTCTGCCTCTGCCTCCCAAGTGCTGGGATTAAAGGCGTGCGCCACCACCACCCGGCCTTATGATAGATTTTAACTTCGCTGTATTATTTAAAAGTTTTTTTTTTTAATAGCATGGTTCCTGTTGTCTCAATTTTAGTTGATATACTGGTTCTAACAGAGGCCTGGGAGGAGTTGAGCGTATTGGTGCATGTTTTATAATCCAAATACAAACAGGAGCATAAGTTCAAGCCTTTGCTGGGCCATGGTGTCATACGCCTTCAATACCAGCACTCAGGAGACAGAGGCAAGCAGATCTCTGTAACTTCCAGGTCAATCTGGTTTACAGAGTAGTCCCAGGACAGCAGGGCAACACAGAGGAACCCTGTCTAGAAAAACTAAGTCTGGAATGGGCTAACCAAAATATATGCTGCAAATGTAGACGTCCTATTAACCAGGTGCCTGGCGGGTGTCTCTTCTTTTAGAATGCCACTTTGAGCCTGTTTTTCCTACAAGAAGTCCAGCTGAACATGACTCTTCCCGAAGCTGCAGGTGAGATTTGCGTCCTCCTTCCTGTGGTTCGCATGTTCCTCGCCCAGCGTAGCCCACGGCTGAGCGGACTCTGTCTCCCATTGCAGATCCCACATTCTCTGCCTCTAACAGTTCACTGAGAGCTCTTCAGGCCACGATCGGGAACTCATATAAGTGCAACACTGAGGAGCACATCTACGTCAGCCCCGCCTTTTCCCTCAATGTCTTCAGCATTCAGGTCCAGGCTTTCAAAGTCGAAAGTGACAGGTTTGGGTCTGGTAAGTAGTATCCATAGTAACGGTAGCAACAGAAGCATCTTATGTCTTCTTGTGGGACCAAGATGTCAGGGCGAGAAGCACCTTTTTTCTCCACAGAGTGTTCCCTTCTTCCCCTTGTGAGGAAGGAACTGCAGGCATAGGTACGTGAGGCAAGGGTGCCATGGATGAGGAAAGACATTGAGGAAAGTGACAGTAGTGGTTCTCTCTAAAAGTGGTCTCCAGGGTGTTCTGTCTTGAGGGACCTGTGCTTAGGTACAGCACAGATGACCACTGGTCCAGAGTGGTTGGCACCATTCATTCTAATTTGGGTGGAGCATACCTGGGCTCTCCCAGCTGCACAGAGAACGCTCATGTCTGCAAATTTCCCAGAAGTGGTGAACTCGTTGTCCCTACCCAGGCCTCATCCTGTCCCCTCAGGAACAAGAGGGTGGGGAGGGTGGCCCCATAGTGAATACACTGGACTGTCTTTCTTGCAGTGGAAGAGTGTGTGCTGGATGGTAACAACATGCTGATCCCCATTGCTGTGGGCGGTGCCCTGGCAGGGCTCGTCCTCATCGTCCTCATTGCCTACCTCATCGGCAGGAAGAGGAGTCATGCTGGCTACCAGACCATCTAACCTGGTGGGCGGGCGGGTGCGCCACAGACGCACAGGGGTCTGTTCTTATGTCGCAAGCTTAGATAGGTGTGGAAGGGAGGCATACTCTCTGGCAAACTGTTTTCAAATCTGCTTTATCAAATGTGAAGTTCATCTTGCAACATTTACTATGCACAAGGAATAACTATTGAAATGACGGTGTTAATTTTGCTAACTGGGTTAAATATTTTGCTAACTGGTTAAATGTTAATGTTACCAAAGTAGAGCTCTAAGGAGAACAAGAAGGTTTTTTGGAATCGCACAGGCTCCCCATTTGACTTTTTAAGATTTGGTGTTTGGTTTCTTCATTCTTTTACTCGGATTTAGCCTTACAAAGGGAATTTCTGGTCTGAGCCCTTGGGCCTGGTGAGGGCGGCTGATGGTTTGGCTGCACACTGCAGATGCCAGAAGGGGCCAGCGGGAAGCCCTGCCGCAGAGGCGTACGCAGGCTCAACCTCTGGACATTCAGTTGGGCTGCTGGCCTGGGGGACCGGAATCTGGCATCTGGCTGGGCACATTCAGCAGTGTTTTGTGCTCTGCCACCCATGCGCTGGCACTTTTCTAAATAGAAAATGGCATTATTTTTATTTACTTTTTGTAAAGTGATTTCCAGTCTTCTGTTGGCATTCAGGGTGGCCCTGTTTCTGCACTGTGTACAATAATAGATTCACACTGCTGACCTGTCCTGCGGCGTAGGTGGGTTGTACACTGAGGACCAGCTCACGTGTAATGCATTGCTGTAACGATGCTAATAAAAAGTCTCCTTCTTCGTCTGTCTGGACCTTGTACCTCTGTGATCCACCAAGAGAGCCCTCGGAGTGATGCTGACGGGGTTTGGAGACTATGTGTGGGATGAATTGTGTTGCTCATGTGCTTAGTGTTGCGATAGCCAGCCTTCTGCTTAGCAACCAGGAGAAAACTAAACGGAGGTTTATTATTTTGTTAAGGAAATGTTACTGGTCATAGTTCTAGATGCTAGGTGGTTTGTTACTGTTTGAGGCAGAATTTCATATCGCTTGGGATGGCTTTGAACTTTCTGTTCAAAGGTTCTGTTAAAAGGTGCTTTAAGCTCCTGGGATGAGAAGCATGTGCTACCATGTCTCCTTTTAGATGAGTCTTAATTAATGATGATGTGGCTGTATAATTGCAGTCTCCAGGTGAGCCACACCTGTGTCACAAGAACCACATGCACATCAAATCTGGGCTGAGCTGAAGAGGCCAGTGCTGTTTCCTTGAAGCTCTGATCTGTTCGCCCTCCTTTCTGTCCTCTTAGGCACAGGCTGTCTGGCACAGACCAGGCCATGCCAGACTAAGCAGCTGCACCCATCTGCAGTGTCCTCTGCTCGCAGGTGGGATTTGTAAGGACTTGGGAAACCTCTCCAATGGCCACAGCAGCTGTATTCATTGATGTGAGAGGTCACCATCCTAAAGTGCCCACCCCATCTTGTGGGCCATCTCCCTCTGGGTGCAGAGACAGAACAGGAGCCCTGCCATAGAAGCATCAATGTGTCTCTGACTTCAGAAGCCAATAGCAAGCAATGCAGACTCCACACTGGCAGGCACTTCCAAGGTTTGCTTGCTGGCCCTGGAACTTGAGCCTCCTGTCCGGTCACCGAAGGGGTCCTAGACCCAAGCCCTAAGACCCTTGCCCTTGGGGAGAGGGGATTTGTACCTCCGGAGACCTTCCTGGTCTGAATGGAACAGGAGCAGCCTGATCAGCACTTAGAAAGGGCCTGAGCTGAGGAGAGTTCTGTTCCTTGATTGGTGCAGGCTCTCTACCACTCAGACTGAGCTCTCCCCATGTGACTCCAGCTGCTCCCTGGGGCCCCAGCGTGCTTCCTTCCCTCTCACCACCCCTCAGGTAGTACTGAGGAAAGCCATCTCCAGCTCTACCTTGGGGGCAGGGCGTGCATGCTGCCTTGGGAAATATCTCTACAGTAGTGTTAGATACAGCTCTGGGTCTGCCCACTCCCAGATAGAGTTAGCACATCACACTTTAGAGGATTTGGGGCCATCCAGCTAAGGCTCCTACTGGGCAGCTTTGATTAACCATTCGGTGCGGGGGAGGGGGGTTCCCCTTTCAGCTATCATACTGGCTGCAAGGCAATGGGCTTAGTGCTTATTTGCAACTAATGGCAGCTGCTATTGATCAAGACCTGATGATCTAGCTTCATGAACAGCCTGTCCCAGGGGAGATTTCGGCACAGTCTGCCAGGCTGTGCTGTGTCTGTGGGGCATTAGGGTGGGTGTTTTAGAAGGTCTGCCTGCTGAGAGCCTGTCCACTGAATGAAGGACAGCCAGAGGACAACCTAGCTCACCAACCTCACCAACCTAGCTGTAAGGTCCATTTCTAAAAAGCAAGTATAACCATGTTCAGCAAGTAGGCTGCTCTGTTCCATCTATCCCTCAGGGCCCTGTCTGTGTAGGCTCAGCCACCTAGCCTTGGCTAAGAAAGTATCCTGGGAAGGTGGGGGTGGGCCTTACTCTCCAGACAGACCAAATCAAAGCCACACGTGACAGTCACTATTTAACTTCAGGTTGAATGACACTAGGAAACTCAGCGCTGACCTCTACCCAACAAAATGTGTGCTTCCTGTCTCACATTCCCGACATCTCAGAGAAAATAGGTATTTCCAATGTGTGCGTATGTCTCAAAAAACAACACACGGGTCCCAGGACCCAGGTATGGCTTGGTAGGCGATTGCTGAGCCATCTCACTGGGCCAGATAATTCTATTTATGACTCCAAAGATAGGCAAGATTTGTAGAGCACATACTTTAAATCATTCTCTTTTAAAAGTTCACATTACTAGTGTCAAGACTTCAAGTATTTACAGAGGAACAGCACGGTCGGAATCGGTAAAGTGTCTGCTGTGGCAGTAGAGTTTCAACGGCGGGTGAGGTGGGCGTGGGCCTCAGCCCTGCGTCAGCAGCGCAGCTCGGCAGCTCTCACGCAGCCTGCTGATGGTCGTCATGGACAAGCTGCCTGGCTCTGAAAAGATTTTCTGCAAGAGAGGCAAATGTGTGGTGTTACTTTAATCCCAGCACTTTAAGGGACAGGCACAGGCAGGTCTCTGAGTTTGAGGCCAGCCTGGCCTATAGAGTTGAGTTCTAGGCTAGCCCTTGCTACACAGAGAAACCCTGTCTCAAAAATTAAAGAAAAAAAAAAGTTGGCACCTAGAAGGCCAACCAACCTGCCAAGCCCTATGGCTTTGACAGGGAGGTGGCCTGGGTGAGGATTCCATCTCCCAGAAGATCTGGCAGCACAGTGCCCTGCCCTACCCTAGAGAGGTTACCCCAAGACTGCCACAGTGCTCAGTACACTTCTTTTTGGTTTCTACAAATCCCAAGCAACAGTGACTACCACAGTCTTGAGGTACAGAGGTCAGTCTGTAGATTAATTAAGTGGGCACAACAAATAACCAAGCCAGCTCAAGAAGAACGGTATTTTTAATGACTGAAAAGAGGGGAGACTCACGCTACAAGGGTGGGAGCTCCGAAGTCCTATCCGTCCCGGGAACACCGCATAGAGAGAGTGCACCTGTGTTCTCTCCGTTTATCTAACTGGGGGTTCAGGTAGCCACACCCCAACTGGATGTGACTGGTTGATAATTTTCCCCATCATCTCCCCCTTTTGTCTAAACAAGATCGATCCAAACCCAACACAGCTATATACAATAGGAACAGATACCAAATATAAAGTTACAAACAATAAATATTAAGCAAGGAACGCATAACAAAAGTTTTACTAAACATTTTATTTTAAGGAGTCTAACTATTGTATTGAAATTAAGCTTGGCTAAATTGTGAGGAAGGTGGAGCTGGAGAGATGGCTCAGTGGTTAAGAGTACTGGCTGCTCTTCCAGAGGTCATGAGTTTGATTCCCAGCAACTATATGGTGGCTCACAACCATCTGTAATGAGATCTGGGGCCCTTTTCTGGCATGTGGGCATACATAGAGGCAGAATGTTTTATACATAATATTTTTTAAAAAAAATTGTGAGGAAGGTAACTACAATTATCTAATCTTTAACTCCATTAAAGATCTGAGAAGGGAAATAATATTACTTAAGTGGACAGGAAGTGTAGTCAAGAAACTTCCAAAATGTGCAACAAGTGACAGAGACAACTGACTACTTGGGCAATCCCCAAAGTCTCATTTGTAATGTTGAGGCAACCGACTTTGGCTAAGGTCTAAAGTAACTGACATGCCATTTTTAAAGGTAAGAAACTTTTTAAAAACTATCTTACCCTGTCTTGGTAGGATATGACAGTTTTGTTTTATCCATTTATGGATACTCTGTATCTTTGTTAGTGGTAGAGGTATGGGAATTTACCCATAGGCCAGTTCTGCCAAGAAGAGAGGCTCCAGGTGGAGTGTCTATGGTGCTCAACATTCTCTTGGGAATAAATTGGTGTTGCCAGGAGCGATTGTGTCTCACTGTTACGAAGTTACAAAACTCTAGATTAAAGGCCGTTTTTTTATAGCTCCTTGAAGAGGTTGAAGATTATCTATACTGAATATAATCTCTATGTATCTAAAAAACCTGATTAGTTTAATTATAAATATAACAAACAGATGACTATTGATCTATAATTATAAATATAACAAACAGATGACTGTTGATCTATAATTCTCAATACCTATCTAACTTAAAGACTAAGACAATAAATGAGGACAATGACCTTTAATTACTACCTTTAATTATCTTAATCAGAGGTAGTAATGTACATTGCGGTATGGTAAATATATATATATACACATATATATCAATACGTAAACAATGTTTTAAACAAAGGTAGAAGTATACATGTATACAATATTTAATACAATTTAACTTTGTATCAATATACAAAAATCTATACCAATATAATTGTCTAAAAACAATAATTCACAAATACAATATTGACGTGTTTTTTATGAAATTTAGAGTCCTGCAGCACACTTTTAATTAATAATTGATCAATTTCTGTATTACTTTGTGTTAGAGGACCTGGTAGACCCGTATGGGATCAACAGTGAAGTCAGTTTTGTATCATCTGGTATAAATTTAGTGGTTTTAATATGTAAGATAACTCTTTTGTATATTGTGAGTTAGTAACTATATTAAGAGGTTTTCTAAAATCCCTTAGTATCATGAGAATGGCATATAATTCTGCCTTCTGGACAGAATTATAAGGGCTTTGTTTTACCTTACTCAATTTGTCCGATTTGTAACCTGCCTTTTTTGATTTATTAGTATCAGTATAAAATGTGTGGGCTCCAGTTATTGGAGCATCACGTACGATTTGAGGAAGAATCCAAGAAGTTCTCTTTATAAGGTTAAGTCTATCGTTTTTGGGATAGTTACTATTAATTTTTTCCAAAAAATTAGTACAAGCTCTTTGTCATGGTTTATTGTCTTTTTATAACTTTTTTATATCATTAGTAGTGAAAGGCACTATAATTTCTGTTGGATCTATGTCTGTTAGTTGATGAAGTCTCAATTTACCTTTTATAATAGTTTAGAAACCTTTTTTACATAAGTTTTTAATTTTTTACTTGGTTTATGTGGTAAAAAGATCCATTTTAAGATAATATCATCTCTCCGTATTAAAATTTTTGTAGGAGAAATTTTGGAAGGCAATATGACAAGAATACAACTAAGCTCTGGATTTACCCTATCCACACGTGTCTCCTGTAACTTTTTTTTTTTTTTTTTTACCATTGTCAGTTTCTTTTCTGCATCCCTGACTCCACATCACATAAAAGAATGTCTGAGTTTGTTCACTTAGCATCATTTCTTCCAGGTCTGTGAGGGAAGACAATGTGGGCTCTATGTTGTAGGGGGCACAGGAGAAGTTATTCCAACTCCCGAGAAAACAAATCTAATCATTCCCCACAAGAAGCACCATGTAAATAGCTGTGGAAAGATGAGATGTATTGGTTCCAGTAGCCAAGGTAGGTGGCAGTGGCCTTTCTTCACTAGACCAAATAATTCAGTTATAACTGCAAAGATAATGATCGCAAGAGCTGCAAAACACGATTTTAAATCACTCAGGGCACAGGGACAGTAAAACAACTGTCAGTCCCAGTTCTTCACGGGAACAGGAACTGGTGGCAGTCACTACCTACCTGTAGATATGAAGGGACGATGTCCCTCAGGCAGTCTCCAGCTGTTTCTTGGTTCACACTCACACACTTGAATCCTGTCTGTGAGAGCACAGATCCTCTGCAGCCTGTGAGCCACTGGTTCTGGAAAGCCTGGGGTCTGTCTGCTTTTTTTATTCTATGCTGCTACTGTATTTAACTTTGGGATGAAGCCCCAACTCCAAGAAGCTCACGGAAGAGCCCTCTCCACCACACCCAGAACTCCCTGGCTTGGCTTCAGCCTCCTAATATGAGCAATGGGAAACAGCTGTAGGGTCATTTCCCAGGTCCCTACTGGGCCCCACCACAGGTTCCCGTCCCTTTCCCCACTCAGAACTGCTCACACTTCGTCTGAACTACAAAAATTAGAAGCAACCCAGGTGTATCATCTCTAGAGGTATGTGCCCCAGTGGTAACTTTGGGGGGATTTGTTTTAACTCCTTTTGGCTTTTTTTGAGAGGGGTTTCTCTGTGTAGCCCTGGCTGTCCTGAACTCTGTAGACGAGGTTGGCCTCTCACAGATCCTCTGGTCTTGGCCTCCCTAGTGGAGCTCTGGGACTACCACGCCCCACTTGGTTTTGTTTTTTTCAGACAGGGTCTCTAGTCCTAGCTGTCCTAGAACTCACAAAGATCCTCCTGAGTGCTGGGAATAAAGGCAATGAGTTGCTAACCACTCCCATCCCAGCCTCCAAGGGTGCTTGCCAGCAAAGGGCTTCAAGCTTGGTAGACTAGAGCATGGATTGGTAGAATAGAGCATGGATTGGTAGAATATAGAGCATGGATTGGTAGACTAGGGCATGGATTGGTAGAATAGGGCATGGATTGGTAGAATAGGGCATGGATTGGTAGAATAGGGCATGGATTGGTAGAATAGGGCATGGATTGGTAGAATAGAGCATGGATTGGTAGAATAGAATAGAGCATGGAAGGGACCTCTGCCACATCCTCAGGCTTTAGTGCTGGGTGTGACAATGCACTTTTAACCCCAGTCTTCAGAAGACAGACAGCCTGATATCTGAAGTTTGAGTCCAGTGTGGTCTACATAAGAAGGTCCAAGCCAGCCCTGAATCAAACCTACAAAAACTTGAACCTCAGGTTCTGTTTTGTATGGGGTCCTGCCACGGTCCCTCAGCTCTGGGCTCTGCTGGCTTCTCAGTCCTCCAGCCTTGGTTTTGCCCAGACTCATCCCCACCTCGTACTTAGCAGTTTCCAGTTGGTCCACACAGCCTGCATTCCCTAGCCTCACAAGTGACCCTATGAGGTGCCAAGGATAAGGGCAGGATGAAGTTAGGGCCTTCTGAAGGCTGTTGGTCAACAGAGCTGGTGACAAGACTCAGCTAGCTAAGGACATGGAGGCCCCACTAACATGCTTGCTCCCTCTCCCAGACTCCAGAACAAGCTCTCCGGGTGAAGAACAGAGGCCTCAGACTTGAGGTCAGAGAGACTTTAGTAGCCACCTGGACAGCCCTCAACTCCAGCCATAGCTCCAAGAGGGAGGGAGCTGCTCACAGGAGCTGATACTCAGCAGAGACACCAGGACACTTGACAGTTGCTGGGTGGGACAGAGAACTGCCCCTCCCTGCACAAGCCAAGCAGCCCAGCACTTACCTGCATGAATGTGTGACACTCAGTCACAAAGTCCCCTTTGGTGATCTGCTTGAACTTGTCACAGATGTCTGGAACACTGCTGGCTTCCAATATAAATTCCTGATGTTGCTTAATTAAGGTCAGAGCAACCCGGAAGATGATCTTGGAGCCTTCGTTGAACAAGCAGTCCCAGATCCGTAGCACCGTCTGTAGAGACAGAGATCCCCAGTCACTCCACGGCAGCCCACGCAGGCCCTGAGGTTGATCAGGGTACTCGCCTCCACAGGCAGGACGTCCACAAACAGGCAGATGAACCAACGGGATACCAGCAGGGTCCACAGCACACCGTGGGCGTCCATCAGGGCCGCCACCGCTGGCAGCTTCATCCTCACCAGCTCTGCCAGGACCCCCTGGTCAGTCTTCAGCCCCAGCATCGCCGGGCTGTAGTAGTCTGCAGCGCAAAGGGGACAGAACCGAGACTCGGATCAGTAGGGCCTGGGGGCAGAAGCCTATACTCCCAGGTTCTTGGGAGGCTAAATTCAAGGACTGCTTGAGTGAGCTACAGAGAGTTCAAGGACAGCCTGGAGAGCTCATGAGCCCCTGTTTCAAAATGAAAGTTAAAAAGAGGGCTAAGGGTGTAGGTCAGCGGCAGAGCGTGGGCGTAGATAGCAAGCACAAGGCTTCTGGGTTTCATTTTCCGTACAAAAGACTCATGACCCACGGGAGGAAATTTTGACATAAGCTCCTCCATGGAGGAGCCTCGAAGACACCCAGCTTAGTAAGCTAGGTCAGAAAAGACAGGTCCTCAGGACATAGACTCAGGCCACCGCTGACCGGTGAGGAACGGGAGTCACAGGTTAATGGGACAGTTTCAGATTCTCAGGGCTGGGATGCGGCTCAGCTGGCACACTGCTTGTCTTATCTAGCAGGCAAGAAGCCCTGAATTTATCCAGTGCTTCATAAAACTAGGTATGGTGCACACCTAAAATCCCAACACTTGGGACAGTAGCACTTAGCTGGATAGTGAGTTTAAGACTAGCCTGGGCTACATGGGGTGGAGGGGGAGCAGAGGGATGGGAAGGAAATGTTAGGGCAAAAAAATTTATATTGCAACAATAATCAAATTCTCACAAGTGCTTCCAACAGCATTTCATTTGAAGACACAGGTCTTACAAAATACTTTTGGATGCCAGGTGGTGGTGGCGCACGCCTTTAATCCCAGCACTCGGGAGGTAGAGACAGGCGGATCTCTGTGAGTTCGAGGCCAGCCTGGTCTACAAGAGCTAGTTCCAGGACAGGCTCCAAAGCCACAGAGAAACCCTGTCTCAAAAGACCAAAAAAAAAAAAATACTTTTGGATTTCCTATTTAATTTTTTTCTTTAAATTACAGTGCTTTATTCAATGGGCAGGAGGGGCAGGTGGGCCATGACAGCCATACAGATGGAGATCAGAGGACAAGCTTATGGACTTAGCCCCCTCTGTTCAGCAATGTGGTTGCCTAGGAGACAAGTGGCTTTGCCCACTGAGCCATGTCACTGGCCTTCCTACTTAACTTTTTTTAAAAACTTGTTAGGGCAATGTCAATGCTTGGTTTATGCCACAAAAGAAATCATTAAGTCTGTGGTAAAACAGAAAACCATGGCACACTAACTATACACCAGCAGTGTCTTGCTCATGAAGTGAGCCACTGTGGCATGGGATGAAGAGTGCACACTCATTTGACACCAGGGTTGGAGCTGACTCATTCTGTTGACATGGGAATGCAGGGTAGCCTATCTCAAAAAAAGAAAAAAGGAAGAAGGAAGGAGAAACTGTCCTCTTCCACACACTTGCCTTGAATCTTCCTCTGGGGGCCTTTCCACCCTTTGTTCTCTGCCTTGTTTCTGCTGTTGACTTACTCCGGGTGTTGCTGGATGTTGCTGGTGATGGTGGGAAGGTTTCTGAGATAGGTTCTCACTCTGAACTCCAGGATGACCTACAATTTGTGACCCCCTTGCCTTGACCTCCTAAATGCACGGATTACAGGCTAGGATTACACACCCAGCTGGCTCTTCCTATCTGTTCATCCTGTTTAGCAGGGAGAGGCATGTGCAGAGACAACCAGGGCCATCCCCAGCTCTGTCCTCGGCTCAGCAGAGGCAGGGAAGATTTGCAAAGGAGCATTTCATGACCTTGGCCCTGCTTGGAAGCTTAGACCAGCTTCCAAAAATAGAGCCATTCGAACTCCACAGCCCTGACACCGTCTCCCAGGGGAGGATTACATTAACCCCTTCACCTCCCCACCTTCTTCCCACTCTCCTGTGGTATGACCACACTGCACAGACTGACCCAGAGCCATGCACAACCCTAGTTCCAGGGAGTGCCTCTCCTAGTCCAGGGGCACCCTTGCCTTTGTTCATAGCCCCACACCTGGCTCAGCCACCACATCCTGACTGCCCCACAAAAGGCAGAGGCTCCCACATTCTGATATCAAATCCAGGAAGAGCCACAGAGTGGTGTGGTCTGCAGGTGGCTGACTTTCCTAGACTTTTCATTCCACGTTTCCATATGCAGTTGTATGCATTGTGTGACACGTTTCCATATGCAGCTGTATGCATTGTATCACACATTTCCATATGCAGTTGTATGCATTCCAGGTCACACATGCTGAGACTCCACCAGTTTGCTACCAATCACAGATAAGGACATGTCAAAAGGACTTATCGCTAGTACCAGTGTGTAGGAAGCCCACACTGACTAGCAGAGAGGCTCTGCTGGGAATGGGGGAGCCGGCACCTTCTATTAGAAACCATCAGAGAGGCCAGCTTGGCCCTGCCAGCAACCTAAATGAAAAGAAAGAGCTGGGTGGTGTTGGTGCACGCCTATAGTCCCAGTACTCAGCAGAAGCAGGCAGAGCTCTCTGAGTTCAAGGTCAGCCTGATCTACAGAGTGAGTTCCAGGATAGTCAAAAAAAAAAAAAAACCTGTATCAAAAAACAAACAAACAAACAAAAAAGGTGAAAGCTCAAGTCGAGAGTCCAGGGCAGACCCACCAGACAGAATCCTGAAGTTTGGGTGATATCAGGGTCTGCAGAAACAAAGGGATTGCGTGGCCACTGTGCTGGAACCCCTCACTGTAGACAGGCTAGGAGATTGGAGAAAGCTGTGTACAACAGAGAACAACTCAGACAATGAAGAATGTCCCAAAGCTATCACATCGTACAAGCCTATGAACAGTACCTTACCCTACACACCCAGGCCTCACAGGTAGATCTCCATAGCTCGGCCACCTATCAGTGAGGGCCCAGGTCCGGAGTTCAGTCTTGGAGACCAGTGCCTTTCCCTTGCTGTGCCCCGGGGTTATCTCTCTGTAGCTCTGTGCCCCGCTCCCAGATCCTCACCCCAGCTCTACCAGCACACAGCCACATCCTGAGGATCACTCCCACGTCTGAGGCAAAGAGCAGAAGACAGAGGAGTCCAAGGATATGGACCACCTGCCAATCTTCAGGATAAAGCATCTGGGGTTCCTTCATTTGTCTTAAACCCTAGCCATAGCTTAAGTCCAACTCAGCACCACAGGGGCCCCAACCTACAGAATGTCACTTGTGCGCTTCTAGTCTAAATCCCTTGGGCTGTCACAGTCTCCTTGATCTCAAGGGTGAACGAAACAAGGCATTCTGGGAGAGGCTGTCTTCCCTAGCACGTCTCACAGTGCGCTCCTGAAACTTCTGCCTTCCCAGTTAGCTATTCCTACTGGTGCCTAACTCACACATCATCGCGGGCGTGTGCCCCCAGGAAAGAACGGCGCACCAGGGCTCGGCATCCAGGAGCCCGTGTCTTGGGGCGCACCCTGCAGTCTGAAGTGGTACTGAATTATCTCCCAC